>BQKZ01000863.1:106365-118661 GCA_036244855.1 Temnopleurus reevesii
CCCCCGCCAAAATGGGAATGAATCGATCTCAAATAACTCAAACGGCCTGATTTATAACAGACAGAGAACACTACATGATGATGATGGTACTTTAGGGCTTCCATACCTACCTGATTCATTAAAAGAGCGTAGAAAGTCAGTCCAAATGCGATGATGAAAATGAAGAGGATGAAGGCAAACCTCAGGAAGGTTCGAGTTATATCTGAAACAGAAAATAGTTTTATGGCAAATAAGTTTTTACACTGCACGTCGTCATTACCGTGCAAGAATTTCGTTACAGAGAACGGTCATGCGCTATAACGCGTGTGCCTACATCACAATGGAAATGTTCATTGTGCCGGAAGAGATTTTCACTTGGAATATAAATGCTGTGTAATTCGATGTTTTATTTTGTAATATCAGATCAGGGGGCTATATTGATACACCATTACTTGATTATATGAACTGAGCGATGTTTTACCAATTACGAAGGACTTTACGAAGGACTGGTATCGTGTATTCAGCATTACAAGTAATACTAGTCGATCGTGCAGTCGTTCTTAAAGTCTTTCTTAATTTGGTGCAACACCATTTTTTTTGTCGATTTACCCAATTTTTTCCCTACTTTTATGAGTATTAATATTTGTAGTTTGTACTCCACTTCATGCATTATTTCATAATTGCTGAATTATAATTCTGTTGGAAATGAAAAATAAATTGAATTGAAATTGAAATTGAATCATCACCCTGGACTGCATACAAATACAGAAGGGATAATATGGATGTATTGCCCTCGGCCTGCGGCCTCGATGAATAAAACCTTTACTCGAGATAGTCTAGCTATTTGTTTCACATTATTTAATCGTGTCAAAATATGTCTTTAACTTGCACTTTAACAATTCAAAAGAGTGAGATGACCGAAGTTCATCTTATATACAATGCAGTGTTCATATTATAATTGATATCGCAATTATCGCAATTAAAGATAAAGTTGTAAACATAAAACAAGCTACCATAGTAACGTATACCGAAAATTAGACATAATAAGCTCGATTAAAAAGGTTTTTCCCTTTTCTTTTTAGATTCACCCCCATTTATTTGATTTGATTAGGGGGTGGAGGGTATTACCCCGTTTGCCCCCCCCCCCCCCGTCCCTCAAAGCGATAAATAACCTACCTAGGAACATGATGACGTAGATGCCTAGTAAAGATGACCGTCTAATGAATAGAATCAAGTTGATCCAAGCTAAGAATATAGAACAAACACCTAGTGGCCACTGCCATTCCTGGAAAGAGAATATACTAAAGATTTATTTAACCCATGTCGCGTATGTAAAGGCCGACACATACAATACAATACAATATGGATACTTATATAGCGCTCAATACACAGGTATGGTTCCAGAGCGCTTTACAAATTACAGAAGAATAAAGAAATAAAAGAAACTTATTAGTCAAACAGAAGAGTTTGCATGGCTTTCTTAAAAGTATCCAATGATCACGATGATGGGAGAAGACGGACAGATTGAGGGATCTCATTCCAAAGAGAAGGTGCAAACAATTGAAATGAATTATCCCCAGCTTTATTGTGTATTTTGGGGGTGTGGAGCAAAGTACTGTCTGAACTTGAGCGGAGACCAGGTCGAGCAGAGTGATGATGGGTGATGAGCGAGGTGAGATAGGCATGATAGGTGGGAGCTTTTCCATGAAAACACTTATAGACGATGGTAAGGGTCTTAAAGTAAATACGCTGTTGTACCGGTTTTAGCCTGCGTCGGCCTTGCGTTATGAAACGCTCCATCGATGCACAGAGACGGTGGACTGACGTTAAGCGTATACGCTCCTTGAGCGCAAGCTGAACGTCGGTCCACCGTCTGATCAGCTTCTACTGTGTGCTCGGGTAGTGTTTTGATTAAATAACAAAACTAGCGCGACGCAGGCTAAATCGCAAAGGAGTGAGTCGGTTTTCAAAACGCAAAAAGAATATGTATGAACAAGCTTTTACAACAATTATTTCATATCATGGAATTAATTGACACTGGTTTTAACTATAACTCCTATTAGGTTTATTGAAATTCATAAATAAATGTCACCTGATTCTATTTAGTCTGAAAATTGTAATCGAGATTTTATTTAACCTGGTTTAATATAAATTCATAGATTATAATTCTAATTCGTTCTACCTGATCAAAGCCCACTCTATGTGATACCAAATATTATAATCATTAAGAATAAAATAGAGGATATAGTTATCTAATTAATTTATGAATCGATGAATATTCTAAAGATAATGCAAACGTGCGCTCAATAAATACCATTCTTCATTATCATTATCATTATTATAATCATGATTCATATCATTGTTATATTGATAATTATAGTAATTAAAATTATTATTAACATTATTTTCATTCTTTTAACTAATATTACAATTTTTGAAATCATTTAGTTCATTGGTTAGATTATTCAATTGAATTGAATATGATTCAATTATTTTTCATTACTTTTATGAGTTGAGTATCTTTGAAAAAATCAGTGTCTCCCCTGGGTAGAGTGAAGAGGATTGCAGCAATATACAAGAACAGCTCTAAGTAGTTGTTTGGGCTCTTGAAATAGTTTGTCCTATGCACTGCCATCTGTATAATCTGACGAAAAAAATACATCGGTAGAATATTGAATTCAATCTATTTCTTCAGCTTTTTCAGAAACATAATACATACAAAAGTATTATAGACGACGGAGGCGAGTACTGTGTACATAGCTTGATTTGGTCGCCCCGTTAAAAATGAAAAAGTTGACAATACTCCACTTGAAAAAAAAAGTTTTGGAAACACATACAAATTTTATCCAATATGAAGAGAAAAAACACCAAATAAAGTGGTACTATCAGAAGAAATAGAAATAGTTTGAATTGATGGTGAAAAAGAAGATATAACAAGAAGAAGAAATGGAAGACGAAGAAGAAAAGAAGAAGTAGAAGAAGAAGAAGAATGACAAGAAGAAGGAGAGGAAGAGGAAGAAGGAGAGGAAATTGCGGAAAAATAGAAGAAACGTTTGGCATTATCATACACCAAAGAGAGAACAGTGTCTAGTATCTAAAGTGGCTACCATGGCTACAGTGGATAAAAAAAAGACAATTCATCATTATTATTATTATCATTTTTTATCATCATTATTAGTATAGTTAACAATATTATCATAAGTAGTATTATTATCATCATCAGTAGTATTACTGTCATTATTAGTATTATAATCACCATTATTAATATTCAATATCATGATTATTATCATCATCATTTTGGCCCACTCACACCTTCTCGTTTTTGGCCTCCATTAAAAACGATTTCCGAGAGCACAATATACGCTGATCAGACGGTGGACCGATGTTCGGCTTGCGCCCAAGGAGCGTGCGCCGAACGGCCGACCACCGTCGTATGACCCGCATCTTTTTGCGTCCAGGGGCGGGGGGAGGGGGGGGGGTAATTTTCAAAAATGATGGGCCGAAGCGGGATAAAATTACAAAGTTGAGAATTTAACTTTACATACCTCTCTGAACAGATTTAGCACAGAGAGTGCAATAACAACAACATGACCGAACTTAATGAAGATGAGAGTGCTAAGACGCGGCACCCCATCAACCCATCTCTTTTGCCCATCAGCTAGCCAGGTGATGCGGCTCGCGTTGTCATAGGAACGATTGATGGATTCAACGTAGTAGGAGGGAGGCATGACGATGATGAAACCGGTTAACATGAATAGGAAGAGGGAGTAGATGATGAGGGAGGAGATGAAGGCGTATCGACCGACTGAGACCCACTTGTGATGAAGGAATGTGGTCACGACGGGATGGTCTAAGAGGCTCTCACGTTGGAGACTGGCCTGGAAGAGAAAATGAGAGAGAAAGCTCGATATGAATGAATCTATATAAGACCCCAATTTGTTTTGATGCACTAGAGTGGCATTTTCATTAGAAAAAATAGCGTTGGTCCGTCGGAAAAAGTTGTGTTATTATTATCTTTCTGTGAGAACCAAGAGCTAAAAAGGGCGCTATATTGACTGCCAGATCGTAAGAAGCGAATGACGATTACAATGAAGAAAATAAAAGGATAAATATATTGTAAAACCCACTAGGTGGTGAATCATCTTACTATAACACATGCCAATTAGATGTAATTATCCAAAATAAGGTCTCTCGATTGGCTGGATCGATTTTGATGAAATACTCTTTAGGAACATGGGATAACAATTACCCTGAATATGGTCAGTTTTCCAGGGACATTTTAATTTAGACAGCTGTATCATAGTAAAAAAGCAACGTAGTTTAATGAATGACTTTCATTTACCTCGTTTCCGCACCATTTCAGCTTAAAAGACATTTGTCTACGCTGGCCCAAAATTTTGGAATAGTCTTGATATCGATATTAAAAATTCACCCACCCTCAACATATTCAAGAATAGAGTAAAATCGTCCTTACTGAAAAAGTATACTGTTTAATGTTAGAGTAACTGAATTGTACCTATTTTATTTTTGTCATATGTATATATTTTCCATTTTAAATAATACATGTAATTTATATAGCGCACATATTTACTCAGTAGAGTGCTCAAGGCAAATTTTGTATATTTCATGTCATCGTCTCTTTAGCTTAATCTTTAGCTTAATCCTATACTTGTTATTATTTTTTTTCTTTACACATTTCACAAGCTCCGCATGCTCTCATAAAGTTTTCTCTATTTATTCTGTCCTTATTAGCAGCGTCCCTTGCTTTTCTCGTCTTGTACTGCTGGTCTTCTTTTTTGGTATTAGAACCCAATTTTTGTAAATGTATATAAATTTGTAATTCATTTCTGATTATGAGTTCCTATTGTTCATTTTCTGTCTTTGAGGGGTCCGCACTCTTCAAGCATTGCTTTTTAGCGGACCCCTCCACTTCATCAGTATTCCTATTATTAAAAAAAAGAAAGAAAGCACTCCATAAAATGTATTTTTTAACTGCTTTGTACAATAATTGTCAATGTTATGTTCATTATACTTTTGTTATACAGAGTTTTATTCAACTTTTTTTTTAATGTTCATTATACTTTGTATTATTTCTGATGAAGTGAAAATAAATAAATGAATTGAATTGAAAAACAGTTATAGGCTTATTTGTTCTCACCATGATCTGAAGAGGATGGTTTAAGAACCTTTCCCGTGCATCCGACACGTAAGGCCAAGCGCTTCTCTTTAACCGCCCTTTCCTATCGAATTGTGAGTTTCCCTTGATGGTGGACCGTGACCCTCTGATGGTTGATATTCGGCGATAAACCCTGTTCAGAATGCCTCCTTGGCTACCACCATCTTCTGCAGATAGGTGTCAAAATGGGAGTTATAAACATGATCATTACATAATAAGATGCGATTTCAATACCCCCCTCCAAAAAAAAAACAATAACAAAACAAAAATGGCGAACCAAGGAGCGTCTGAATCTCTGTTGCTTAATAAAATGTTGTGTTGTTTATTTTCGTCTAGAAACGTACAGAGTACGGCGATTGAGGCATTTGACTAATTCTCGAATGGGAATCAATCATGAGAATTAAACTTAACTGGGAAATGATAAGTGGTTGTATCATCATGACCCTTTGATGACCCCAGAATACATCACCACCAATATAACATTACTTTTTGGTATGGGTATTACCTCAGTGGATGACAAGTTTGTGATTCAATAGACAATGAATCGAATAACTCTGAATCTGGAATCTTACAGCTCCCCTACAGCAATGTCAAAGGAACGCATTTGTCAAATGAAAACTTTGGGTGGCCAGCTGTTATTCGATGATAATATCCCTGCCCGGTGTCAACGGTCCACTGGTCCGACATACCAGCTGTGTACGTGGCAGCGCGGTCCTTATCAGCAACAGGTCTGAACCAAGCCTCCCATTAACATGGTCCTGAGTTCGCACAGATCTTTCGCACGGATCACGATAGTTCAGATTCTGAACGGTTTCATATTTGCTCTGCCCCAGTGGTATACAAGTACGACCGGTAGATGGCGTGATCATATCTTTATATAGAACGCCAGAATGTTCGTCGCCCGTGAATTCTCGGGGTCGCGCCCTCTTTCGGACTGGCAGCAATTGAAAGCAAAGAGATAGATCGGGAGGATATAGCGCTTTCAAAAAATCGTTTAGAATCTGAACTAGGATCACGACGGCTGTGACTAACTCGTTTTTGTCATTTTCTTTATGAAAATACAATAATTTAGGTTCTTGTTTGCTATGATTAAGGCGACCCCAACGAATGCATTGCTTACACGGACCCCATGGAAGGCCATAGACTGGCGAGCTGAATGTGGGCAATCTGCCGTATTTTTAATTGTGAATGTTTTTTTTTTAAACGAAAATAGATTCGATCATTCAATCAATGGTTTTTGCCCCCTTATATCGTGTAACGTTATTATTTTGTATTTACTTGATACATTGATTCTGTTTTTGAACGAGAAATGTTGAATTAAACTGAATCAAAAGAAATAGGAATTTGTTATTTTACGTTTTGAAATTCGCAAGTAACACACATTTTGTTGTATTTACCTGGCTGTTTGATCCACGGTGAGAAGGTGTCCTCTAGAAACTCATAATAGAACTCGACCGTGACGTTCTTGGTAGGCTTGAAGGAGTCGGGTCCACCTGTTACTGTGATACAGCGATCAAGAACGGTCTTTGCAACCGCTATATGGGAGGAAAAAACAGGGTATTTTTATGATATTGTTAACAGATTTGGCTGACGAGCTAATGATTGATGACAATTGCTACAACACTAATTGGTAGGCTTGAAGGAATCGGGACCATATGTTACTGCGATACAGCAATTAAGGACTGTCTTTGCAACCGCTGCTAGAAAGGAAATTAAAACTCATTGTAATGATATTGCTGAAATGTTTATATTTAGGATTGAGAGCTATTAGTTGATGACAACGGCTTGCTACCCCAAAGCTTGACTGCTTCTTTTTCATTTCTTCTAGTACTAAAACATTGCATTGAAATATTATATTGATTTATCTATATAGCCTAAGGCTTATACTATTACTTTTAATACCAGTTGTTTCCTTATTTGACTAAAATGAATATTATATTCCTTATTATCATTATTCTTTTTCAATTTGCCATTTTACTGAATTCGTATCACTTTTCTTTGTCCTTGTAATTTTCCAAATTATTTCAGGGGTGGCCTAATAAGAACCCCCGTTATCTATATTAAAAACATTTTATTGCCCAATCTGATTGCATATGGTATTTTCGAAGTGGCGGCTGATTAAACATTTTCTTGATTCTCTCTTCCTTCTTCATGAAAATTCCGTACAGTGTATTTGATCATTGGAATCTGATATTTTATTTTTATTTATTTTGTTTATTTAGTACGTTTTATTTCAACAGGGTAGCCCCATCAGTAATCAGGTAATCGCAGTACTGTTCTTCCTAACCATTTAGACTAATGGTTAAAGCGACATTGATAAAATTTGAATTAGCTTACCAGGCATTGATTGGATGAGTTTCCTCATGGGCGTGGTCCGGTACTTAGTCTCCTCGTCAAGACTGGAGATACACATCAAATCTCGCCACTTGGAATGTCGAAGGATTAGTCTTGCCACCTCCCTGTATAAAAACATTTATCATTTTACCTATAGAAGAGGCAGTGGGTCTTCCAATAATGATAAGATACGATAATCATTAATATTCCATGTCAGAATGACCCGGAGAACAGGGCCAAACTCAATTCCGGATTACAGATGGCCCAGAATATGACTCGATTTTACACGGAAGGGGTAAGCTGTGACCCAATCGTACCCCGGATGATAATGAGGATGATGATGTTGGTAATGATGATGATAATGATGATGGTGATGATGATGCGGATAATGATACTGATACTGAAATAGAGAGTAATAAAATACTCATCATCATTAAATAACAACAACAATACACTTCTGGCAATAATGATAGTAATGATAATGAACTTTCTGTTAATGATTGTCCATGTGCGCTGAGGGACATGGAAACAAAAACAATGAACAAGAAAATACTTTTCATTTATATACATGTATGAATATCATAAATCATCAATGGTATTCCTGGTTTGATAATATCAGCCTGCTTCATTCTAAAACATTTTACATATGAAAAGTAAGGCTATTAAATACATACTCATATCCATTGTCGATGGCGTGATCGAGGCACGTACGACCATCCTCATCACACATGACCACGTTAGCTTTGTTTGAGCTGACATCATCGTCCTTGTCGAAGAGTAGCATTTCTACCATCTCAAGATGACCGTTCATACAGGCGTGGTGTAGAGGTGTCATCTGGGGGTGGTGGTAGAAAGAAAGAGAAAGACAGAGGAAGAATATTATATTCTATTCAATTGAACATCTAGAGAGTGTAAAATTTGTTACTCTTACTCTTACTATTACTCTTTTTAAATAAAACGTACGAATGAATGAATAAATAGAGAGAGAGAGAGAGAGAGAGAGAGAGAGAGAAAGAGAGAGAGGGGGGGATAGATAATAATTATCGTTGTCAATGGGCAGTACTCGTCTAGTTGGTAGAGTAAGAATTAGTAGGATACTTTGAGAGGGTATTGGATTTTTATGAAGTCATCTTAAAATAAGATCCTCATCTGATCCTAATGGAGGGCATATCTTTCCCGAAAGCATGAAAACGGAAAGCTGAAAAATAGGTTTTAGGTTTAGACCTTGTTTAGACCGCGAAAGAGCGGAGAAACAAGTGGAAGGGAATATGTGTCCGATATATTTTAGGTCCGTTCTATGTAATCTATATTAAACTATCAAACATAGTCCATTAATGTCTGGAATTAATGTTTGGAATCTTTTATCAAAATGTTGCCTACTTTAAACAGTTTCAAATACTTATTTATTATTTTCTACATTGTGAACTGTTAACTATGCGCTATAGGGGATACATGTCAGCAATTAAAGCTGTTAATTAATAACCTCCTCTTTTGTCAATTGTCAAAAATTACGTAGTCTATAGGGATATTGTCTGTACATTTGTTTAATTGTATATGTTGTTATATATGTTGTTGTTTGCAAACAGAGCATCATGGAAGACCACTAAATTGGTGAAATGAGACACCCTGTATAAATATCAGAAATGATAAATAAGTAGTTAATTAACAATTTAGGGCTGCAGATCTTTGGCGCGCCTTCCTGGTTCTGTCGAATCCTATTCCATGTTTGCACTCCATAAATATTTCTGATGAAAAAAAAAATAAAGCACTTTGGGTGGTAAAGACATCAGCAAGAGATATGCGAAGATAAACCCATTGCTTTCATCGGCAATTCCATCACACCATGAACCTACCAACAGGTTCATGGTCACACTAAGACAAATCTGGGGTCGATTGATCGAAATGGTCTTAAGCTATCCGTTTCTTGTTAAAATGTCTTAACTTCTTGTACCATCCTCTTAACATTGACGTACCAATGTTTGGGTATATGTTAAGAGGTTGGCACAAGAAGTGAAGACGCCTGGCAAAGAAAGAAGAACTAAGACAATTTCGTGCAATACCCCTTGAGAGATAAACTGTAGGGCTGGGCAAAATATTTATATTAGAATTCTTGTCAAAGAAATATTTGACATTTTTGACATATTGATCCGTTGCAATGGCAAGGAAAGAAAGAGACAAAAATAAAGATTGTGACAAAAAGAGGTACATAGACAGAGAGGGAGAGGGAGACTGTGTTTGTATGGGTGTTCATGTATGTTGTGTGTGTGTGTGTGTGTGTGTGTGTGTGTGTGTTTTCGTGTGCTTGTGCAGGAGTCTGTGTCACAAGGAGTGACCAAAAGAAATTAAAATCATAGTTCATCCGATCTACTTCAAACTTTATTGACCCGTTGTTGGGATTTCTCAGCTTTTAACAAAATATGTTTCTGAGATAGACCCAATGTTTGATGTATGTAATTTTGTTGCCTATCGTATGTGCGCGCGTACGTGCATTGAATATTTACTGTAGGCCTATTTGTCATTTATGACTATGTCAGCATACATGTATTATAGTTCACCTATTGGCAACTGATGAAAAAAAACCTTAAAAGAACGATGTTGTGCCTTAATTTTAACCAATTTAATAATTCAATACCTTGATTCGAGATTGTCCCGAATCTTCGGAGACTCCCGTCTCCATCAGGGGAATATAAACAAAAGTACTGATTATACAGAATGCATGTAATATGTATTCACTTAGTCGTTCATTTATTTGTTTATTATTTCCCATTTCCGCACGGATCCCCCTTCTCAGCAAAATGAATTCCCTTAAAAACTCAAATTTAATGGTAACATGGCTACACATGTGTACATCTGATCACATGACAAAATTTGCATTCCATCACAAACGAAAATAATCAAGTTTTAGAGCCCCCTTGTGCATGAGAACGGCTGTTTTAATCACGACACCGATATTGGGGCCCCAATGGAGACAAACTTCGGTTGAATGAGCCAACCCAGATCAAGACATGAAATAAATTGTATAAATGGAAATTGAATCGAAGAGCATCTCTCTTTCTGGGTGTATTTAACGGGAGAATTATGAAGTTGAATAAGATTTATAGTGAATGTCATCTTAAACTTTAATGCGTAATGAAAGGGGTCAAGTCTAATGCACACTACACAACTTTTAGTCGTCCGACCTTAAAAGCAATTTTGCAAATCTTGAAACACGAGTCGTCTCACGGCGATTTATAGGTCTCCATGCTTCAGGTATCAAGTAGTTCGCCATTATAGAGGACATATTAGAGCCTGTTTCAATATCTGCAAAATTGGCCGTAAGGTCGTACAACTAAAAGTCGTGAAATGTGCATTGGCCTTTAGGAATCACAGGGATCAGAAAATGAATCACTCAACTTCTTGGAACCTGGCGGGCGGCGTAAAAAAATACGCTAAGTGTTATGGCTGAATAGCTCCAGACTTTGTTTAACCTTGTTTTTGTTTAAAAAAATATCAACTGCCAAATAGGAGGGTTTACTTATATATTCAAATTTATGTGCGTTTAACGTAGTTACGCGGTATTCCATAGGCCGGTTGATAACAATAAGACTACAATACTTGGAATCCAGTTTGCATACATTACTTGTTGCTATGTCGGGCAAGCCTCGGGCANTACATCTGATCACATGACAAAATTTGCATTCCATCACAAACGAAAATAATCAAGTTTTAGAGCCCCCTTGTGCATGAGAACGGCTGTTTTAATCATGACACCGATATTGGGGCCCCAAAGGAGACCACCTTCAGTTGAATGGGCCACCCCAGATCGATAAGTGAAATAAATGAAAATAGAATTATTGAGTATCTCTCTGTTTGGGTGGTTTTAATTGGATGAAATGAAGTTGAATAAGAATTGCAATGGATGTCATCTTAACCTTTATATTGATTGATGAAAATGCGTTATGAAAATGAATTTAGTCGTACGACCGTATGACCAATTTTGCACATTTTGAAACACGAGTCGTCTCACGGCGATTTATAAGTCTTCATGCTTTAAGTATCAAGTAGTTCGCCGTGAGAGGACGTATTAGAGCCTGTTTCAATATTTCAAAATTGGCCTTAAGGCCGTACAACTAAAAGTCGTGCAATGTGCATTGGGCTTCACATAGGATCAGAACATGGACCACCCAATGTCTTGGAACCTGGCGGGCGGCGTAAAAAATACACTAAGTGTTATGGCTGAATAGCTCCAGACTTTGTTTAACCTTGTTTTTGTTTAAAAAATATCAACTGCCAAATTCTAAATGGTTGATGGTGTACATACACTAGGCTATAAAAATATTAGGCTTCAAAATCGACATTTAGTGCTTAACAGAAACAAGATTAAAACAAAAATAACACTGACACAGGCACAATGTTTAGTAATAAAGCGACAGTAAATGTTTTATTCGATATCGTATGTTCCTGAATGCCTGTATAATTTCCAATTTTGTTTTCTTTGTTGTTTTTCATCATAAATCTCGATGTAATCACAAAGGACACATGTTTTGATTTTAGATTTTTTTTTCAATAACAAACTCTTAATGTGTGACCATGTCTTTAAAACTTAGAAATTAACCCCCTTATGTTCCTAAATCGCCCCCTATAAAAATATTACGGGGGATATGACTTTGTTTCCAGAGGAAAATGCAAAAAGAACTCTCGTAAATGAAGAAAAAGTAACGTGACACTGACATACATCCACAATGCTTATACCAATGAATTGAATAATAATAATAATTGAATAATCTAAATCAAATTTTGTTTGCACAGATCTAGAATATAATATTTG
>BQKZ01000864.1:51733-62239 GCA_036244855.1 Temnopleurus reevesii
TCAAGGATGCCCAGCACAGGTGGAAATGATGACTTTGAAAATTCATAACTTTTGAACGGATTATCCAATTTTGCTCAAATTTTCACAGTTTGTTCATCTGATTTTTCTTCATTTACTGACAATACATTATTGTCTGGGTGTAATTCCCCTTTAACAAAGAGTCCTATTGAGTCGTGTTGCTTCCGGGGTCCTATGTAACCGGGGCTTTAGGATTAAACATGATTGTTCTATTTCATTCCGTTTCCTTTTTTTCTCTCTCTCCTTTTTCATTTTTTAATATCTTTTTTTTTTCGTAAGAAGGGGGGGGGGGGAATGATGAATAACCAGTCAAACCCTAAACACACTAAAAATGCAGTGCTCATTACTACCTACATGTGAAATACTTGAAATATGCGCCATATTTGTTTGTAATGCATGAATTATCATTCTGTTATTTCTATACATGTATGCATTTGTATTTCTTCTACCTTCCCCAAAATGCTCTTTGAAACTTTTGAAAAGGCGCTTTATAAATGGAAATTATCATCATTATATAAATCGTTAATTATTACTATTATCATTATTATTATTAACATCGTCATTGCTATTGCTGTCATTATCATTTATCATTGTCATTGTCATTGTTTTTAATTCCATTATTTTTATTTCCTATTAATCAATATAGGTGGGCGTCCCCTCGGAATGGAGAATGGAGACATCATGGATTACAGCATTACCGCATCCAGCGAATTGAACTATCTTCATGGGGGACACCGGGGGCGCCTGAACCAGGAACGAGAGGGGGCTTTGCATGGAGGGTGGTCAGCTTGGCTGAATGACGATTCCCAATGGATTCAAGTAAATTGAATATTTCTGTCTCTTCTAGCCTCTTATAAATCAGTCCTCAGAATGAGGGATCAGGAGTAGTCTCGTTTTATGGAAGAAATGAGAGAGGGCGCTTAATTACGCAATAATAATAATAATAATAATAATAATAATAATAATGATGATAATAATAATAATAATATTATATTATATAGCGCATAACCCATAGCCATGGCATGTCCCTATGCGCTTACAGAGCAGAAAATGAAATAACAGAATGGAGAATAAGAATGGAGAACAAAAACAAGAAAACAACGTACATTTATATCTGATATTGTGCACTGGGTTCATGTACACGCAAAATATTTGTTGAACAAATACTTCTTGTGCAATAAAATTAAAGGTAAACCCCTGCCACTATCCTTTCTCTTCACGGTGCATTTTCACAACCCATTTCATATTGATCCTGATTTTTCTTAAAGGTGAAATTCAACAGTCCATATCTAATCGATGGAGTCTCAACACAAGGGCGCCATGATATAGACGAATGGGTGACGTTATACAATAGCGTGTTTTCGAAAATGGTCGACGGAGAATTGTGGACGGTAAAACACTCGTGAGCCTATCATATTGCGTACCTGTCATTTGATGCGCGTATCAGATGCGCACTTGTTTCCACCGTCCACAAGCCTCCCGATTTCGAAAGCCCACTAAAAAAATACCCGTAGAACGTAGACGGTAATATTCAAACTTCCAAAACTACATTTCCATATTCCGTTTTGATGCTGATGTTTGAAAAGTGTATTCCTAAAATTAATCCTAATTTTAATACTTATTTTTCTTAAAGGTGAAGTTCAACAGTCCATATCTGATAGATGGCGTCTCAACACAAGGCCGTCATGATATAGATGAATGGGTGACGTCATATAAGATCGGATGCAGCACGGACGGAGTCACGTTCAAATTCTCAAAATGTGAAAAGGGCAGAAGGCGAACAAAGGTACATCTATGATAAACTCCCTACTTTCGATGAAATGGTTTTTATCTCTTCTATAAACTGAATAAAATCAAGAAGAAGGAAAGAGCAAATACAGCATGTGGGTCAGAATTAACTTACGTAATCTGATTCCGTCTTTATTTTTTTCGAAGCAATAGAAGAAAGAGTGTTTCTTGGAATAAAGTTTAGAGTTATCTTTCATTTTCGAACATACATTTAATATATTTATTGCCCAACGTTGTAGCATAATGTAAAGTACATGAACATATACGATAACAAAACTCAGCAATAGAAGGATGCATTCAATTTAAAATATAGTATTTTGCATGAAAAGTAATATGATTAAAGTTCTCGTGGAATTGTATGGTAGACTTTTGAAAGTTCGTTTGTAAAAAGTAGTATAAAACTATGTTTTTAGAACGATAGGGATGTGAGAATACGAAAACTAATAATACACATTTCAGGTTTGAACAACAAATTGCTATTGATAATGATTGAGAAGGTAAATGTGTCTAAATCGGACTCAAATGACTTAAAGGGGTTTGAAACCCCAAAAATATATTGACTTATTTCAGTAGGTGTAATATTTATAGATTTAATGGAGTATTTTATTGGACACGAAAAAAAAACAGAAGAAGATAAATTTTCATTTTCTGAGCCAAGATTTCGTCTGCTAGCAATACCCTGGGGCTACCATTTTGTTTCTTGGTACGAGAAAGTATTTTGTTATCCCCGAGTAGAACGTCTTTGATCGAAATATAAGCTTAGAATTTGAATAAAAATATACCTTACACATGGTCATATACTTCAATATCTTAAAACTGGTCTGGATTTAATTTAAAATAGAAAGTTTTGTTCATTAAAATGGTCTTTTATTGGCATGGACGTGACGTTTTTGCGGAGTAGAGTCCAAGTTTCCTTGTAACAAAACAAATGAAAGAAAGGAATCTGTATTATCGGTTGGCTATTTAAACCATNTTTTAAAGAAAACTGTGATAAATAAATGAATAAATAAATAAAAATAAAATAAGAAGAGGTAAAGATCAAATGCATTGTGTGGTTCAAAACTAAGTTAGGTAAATCTGTCTCCATTTTTTTTTTCAAACAATAGAACAAAGAGTTGTTCGTGGAAGAAAATGTTTGAAGTATTCTTTATATTTCATGAAAACGTTTCATATATTTACATATTGACCCATATTTTAGCAGGATGCCCTCACATCAAGATGTTGGTATCACAGAATCCTGTATAATAAAAAGTACATGAATATTTACGATAACGAAATTCAGCGATTAAGAGTTTAAGGGGGGTTTAAAAAAAATTAATTATAAACCCTCTAAATCGAATTCATTTCAAAACATAGTATTTTGCATGAAGAATAATGCGAAACGTGAACATGTATAATGTACCTTCTATTCATCTTCATTTTTGAAAGTTATTTGTTTATAAGTTCTCTTAGTATAAAACGATGCTCTTTAAACGGTTTGAATGCGAAAATCCATAGGAAGTATAAAAACGAATACAGTAGTTTATAATGCTCTCGTTGTGCAAATAGTGTGTCGGTATGTGCGTCTCAAATACGAAAACTAAGAGATCACGTCAAACAATTATAATTTTTGTATTTTTTTCTTGAAGGTTTTCAGAGGCAATGATGATCGTGATACTGTAGTTTATAATGCTCTCGTAGTGCCAATGGTGTGTCGGTCCGTCCGTCTTATTCCACTCCTATGGCATAACCATATCAGCTTACGGATGGAACTACATGGAGATGGCCCTCTGGTTGGTAAGTGAACGATGCCATAAATAGTACATTTCTCAAAAAATCATAATATTCAATTTTTATCTAGCGCATAACACATAGCCATGGCATGTCTCTATGAGCTTTAAGTTAAGGGTCATGGCATGTCCCTATGCGCTTTAAAGGTAGAAAACTACATTTGCACACATTACGGTTATGCTTACAACTTGTTGTGTACCTCGGGTATGCCAAAATAATAACCTCTATGAGGTATTTTGGTCGTATGTAGTCAAGAATATTTAATTCAAATAAAAATCTATTCTAGCATAATTCATCTTGACACCAACGGTATCGCGATACTCCTAGCGTATTACCACACACACACAACATTATAAGAGCACATACATGAACAGTGCGCACTCCAATACACTGCCACATCACGCAGAATACGCACTGAGAGAGACTCGTGCGCTAGTGGTCAACGAGGGGTCAACGGCTGTTTTGAATTTCGGACGCACTGTCCATTTATTCGAGGCCCGAATAAAATAATTATTATTGGAATTACTATAAATGTGCTTACCATGACAAATATTTGTGCTTTATTGATTGGTGATAAGTTCTAACATTAAGTACTCCTCAACATAACACAACAATCTTAGAAAGTCAAATTTTCGGCTGAAAAAGAAGTGTTCTACCTTTATGTTAAGGGTCAATCTTAAATTCGTGTAAATGAAAACACACTGTAATCAAGTGTACGCATGAGTGATTTCAGGTATCACATGAGGTCTTTCGTTCCAGTCCACATCTAGACAAGCGCGACCATTCTGAAATGATAAAAAAATAGTAGTGTATTTTGTATATTTGCACTTGTCGACCTATATCTCAGCTTACTTCTTGGTCCTGTATTTAATAATTACAGTGCTCAATACTTTCTCATAATTAAGTCCCTCTAAATGCTTGACCATTTAGCATAGTTATCTTGACTAAAAAAAAATCAAGATATAAATTCCTGTATTATACTCATTCATCTCACCTGGGTTAGGTGCAGAAAATATATGGATATATTTATGGTTAAAAGAAATTAATACTATGCATTGGACCATTGGCAGATCCACTACACTATGACGCTCATAAAAAATCTGGAGCATAACCATACCTTAATGCATCGCATGTGTTTCGTCGCATACCTCTTGAATGTTAGAACACAGGACAATCCCACAATACTATCATGTCCGTTATGTTGAAAATTAGAATCTCTTGACTAATATATATAAAAATCATTTAAATTCAATAATTAAGAAACAAATGCTATCTGTGCATGTGACACACATATTTAATTTCGAGGAATTTCATAAAGATAAGCTTGTTAGAATAACGGCCATGACAAAACCGTAGAATTGCTCAAGTACCCCACGTTCTGATAAGCGATGGATTTACCATAAAGATTCTTTGAATTTGTCCAGATGGTAGACCTCTTGGCTTGGAGAATGGAGACATTCCAGATTCCAGCTTTACAGCCGCCAGTCGGAAGACCAACCATCCTGCAGAGATGGCCCGTCTGAACCTTGGTCACGATGGTGATGTACTCGGAGCTTGGTCTGCCAGGAGAACCAATGCAAAACAATGGATACAAGTGAAGTCTTTACATTATTTTAGATTCGGTTATAGAACTTACCGTTGAATGTTATTTAAGTGGGGGATGTTTCTACCTACGTAAATAATCGAACTGAAACCTAAACATAGCCTAAACAACAACAACACCTACCTGGCAAATCCTGAAGAGATGACCCGTCTCAACCTTGGTCATGATGCTGATGTTCTCGGGGCTTGGTCTGCCAGGAGAACCAATAGCAAACAATGGCTTCAAGTAAGTCGTTAGATTCTAGTATACACGGTCAATTTTTATACCTGATCTAGGAATCGTATTCATGAGGATGGGGATGCATTTTCCCTGATAAGTGATCAACCATTTATAGAGGACAACAGATCCCAAGTATCTGTGAATCAACATTGATGGTGATATAATCGGAGCTCGATCTGCCAGGATAACCAATAGCGAACAATGGATACAGGCAAGTCTTGACATTATACACACGTTGATAAATCTGAATTTGAAATCGTATTTACGGGGATGAGGATGCATTGTTCCTGATAAGTAATCAACCATTTATAAAGAACAACTGTTCCCTTGTGCCCGCGCCTAAACATTGAACACGATGGTGATGTTCTCGGAGATTTGTATGCCAGAAGAAACAATGGCAGACAATGGCAGACAATGGCTACATGTAAGTTATTATATTATTTAAGGCACGATCATAGAGCTAACCGGGGAAACTTATTCAAGGGGAGGGGATGCAATTGTCATCAATAAGTAATCAACCATTTGTAAAGAACAACTGATCCCTGCGCCTCAACATTGGCCATGATGATGATGCTCTCGGAGAATTGCTTGATTTCAAGACAAATATCTATTAACCCATCAGACCATTTGATTCCGCCGAATATCCAGGTACCATGATTTTATTCCCGATTCGTTATTAACCTTTTAACAGGTCGATCTGCTGCATAAGTATTGGATATTCGGACTCGTGACGCAAGGTCGTGGGGATTCCAACCAGTGGGTGACCAGTTACACAATCTCCTGCAGTCTCGATGGAGTGGTCTTTGAGCCAGTGAAGGATGCCAATGATGACGTCATCGTCTTCACTGGAAACAATAACCGGGACTGTTTGGTAGTCAACCGTATACCGGAAACCACTATCTGCCGGTATGTTCGCTTGCTACCTGTCACTTGGAATGGTCGCATCAGCTTACGGATGGAAATCTATGGTGAAGGCCCTTTCATAGGTTAGTTTTGCATATCAAGGCGATGTTTCAAGAAATTATTCTAAAGAAAGACTTTTAGCAAGACTGGTATTGAGGGCTATAATCCTGAGATTCTCGGCCATTCAGCAGAAAAACTGACACCAGTCGTTCTAAAAGACGTTCGTAACTTGGTAAAACACCTCTAGGGTTGTGTTTCATACAGACCATCATGACTAGTGGCACTTTCTTGTACTCGGCGAGTTACCCCTCTGGTTAATTAATAACCTGAGAATGGTCACCAGTCACACGTGCTTCTACGGACAACATAGTGACCTTAGTCCAAACGATTGGCAATAAGCCCCCATAGTGCATGATTAATTTTAATACATCTCCATGTATAGTTGTCAAGAACCTGGCGTAATAAACATGGTACTTTCATGGAATTGCCCATAACAGCATAGCCATGACTGACTAGTATATCACCCAAGTAAACAAACCTTCCTTAATAATATCTCTCTATTTTCATCTGACCAGACGGTCGCCCCCTAGGATTAGAGAGCGGGACTATTTCAGACGCCAGCCTCACTGCCTCTTCGTCGATGACTTCTAGCACTGGGCCATCTAGAGGGCGCCTTAACTTAATGAGGCAGGCGTACCTACCAGGAGGATGGATGCCGAAGCTAAAGGATCCGAAGCCATGGATTGAGGTAAACGATCGGTGGGTAAGAGGGGAAGGGGGGGGGGTACAATTCTGGCGGATTCAGTCTCTAAAAATGAAGGCCATTCTTTGTTCTCAAAGAACACCGCCCTGTAAACTGTTTCATTACAATACCCTGGGATCGATAAAAAAAACAACACCCATATTAGGCCCTGATGCCATAAGTTCACCTGCATGATAACAATTGGAACGGGTATCATATGCGCCATGGGGAAGGGGGCACTTGATGGATTTTGGATACCACCTCCAACACCGCCATCAATAATACATCGGTACACTCAACTGCTCTACCCCCCCCCCCCCCCCCCATTCCCTTTAGTCCTAGCCTAGACACCTGGACAAGCAATAAATATAAAAACAAATAAACAACCAAAATTATAAAAAAAAAACAGTAAATTTAGCTCCCCCTTGTAGAAAATTTGTTCCCCTTAGGTTACAGAAATTTTGCACCCCTTCCGCCAACATGGGTTGCTACAGCTCCCAAAGCCCCCTCCTCATGGATTTTGAGAAACTAAGATACGAAATATCGGGGTGTATCTTACAAACAATTAATTAACGTCTTTGCTTTTGCTTGTTTCTTCAGGTCGATCTGTCCGGTCCCTACCGAGTTACTGGCGTAATAACCCAGGGGCGACAGGACTATGACCATTGGGTGACGACCTTTAGCCTCGAGTGCAGCATGGATCATATGGAATACCAACCTGTATTGGATGAGACGAACATCGGAACAGAGAAGGTATTGCGATCGAAGATTCCTTGATAAGTTTCTGATATTGCTGAAAGAATTGTTTAACTTTAAGGGCAAAGAATCATTGTCTAAATATAATTTATGGCATGATCATAATGTAACAGTCACGACTGAACACGATTCAACACGACTCTCTATTCTCAGGCAGATAACTGTGACGGGTATTTCAAACACCTATGGTGTTCGCGTATCTACATGTAAAAGCAAAACGCCATGTTTCAAACCTACAAATACCTTCGTAGAAATCGTCAACATTGTGGACATGGTAGATCTGACATGGAAAGTGAAATCCCCGATAATTACATCACTTTGCTGCATCAAGATGCCCATGTTTTGCGATTAAACATATTTATTTCTTGTTTCCGTTCCTAAAACAGATCTTCACGGGAAATACCGACCGTGATACCAAAGTGTACAACCCCCTACCAACTCCTGAAGTATGCCGTTATGTTCGTCTACTGCCTGTCACGTGGAACATGCATATCAGCCTTCGCATGGAAATCTATGGAGAAGGACCAAAGATTGGTATGTGAATAGGCAGCTTATTAATATATTCAAATTTATGCACGTTTCTGGCCCAATAATGTAGTAACGTGGTTTTCCTCAAACCTCTACGCAACAGTAGAATTATGATACTTTGAATGCAGTTTGTATACATTACTTGTTGCTATGTTGGGCAAGCCTCGGGCAAGCTTTCGGGTGTTGAGAACAAATTTTTGTGTTAGAGGTTTGCATAAAAGTGGCATCTATCAGTAAATCCGCCTATTGATTCTTATTGCCTACATTCAGCTCATTATACCCATATCAAGCGGAGCTCCTCTTCCATGGGAACCATACATACCAAAAAAAGTACAAACACAAATGTTTACGAGGGATAGGTTCAAAGAAAAGCTCGGTATGAGTAGCAAATAAAATGTTGAAAGTGCAATTATTCACAACATTTGATAATTTTATTGTGAATTACTGTGAAACTCTAGTCATGTATACCTCCCGGACAAGCCCCCAGAATGTCAAAGCATGTATAAAATTGGCTATGCGCTCTATGCACATTGAGCTTTACAGAATGCACACATTGGTTTGATTCATAAAAGGAGGCGTTTTTAAACGACCGCACTACATTTAAATCGACGAAGGTAAGTTATCATCACCGATTGGACAGAATTTATTTAACAATTGTATCGTTATATGGTACAAAGTGTTGAGTAAACTCTTCCCCAACTATTTCAAAAGTACACAACAGGCAGAGGGGATTTCTTTTGTAAATACACACGGGAAAAGTTCTAAATTTATCTGTGGGGTGCATGTTTAGTTTCAATTTGTCTTGAGGACTTGTTCCCCTGAATTTAATGGCAATATCCCTCAGTATGAAACCATGGGCCGTAAACGTAACGACTTGATAACTCTTCAAGATCGAATCCACCTCCACAATACCATGACATAATTCACGTTTTATGACTGCTTTTCCATTGTCTGTTTGTAGGTGGAATGCCTCTTGGTTTGGAGAATGGGGAGATCCCAAATGACAGCATAACGTCATCTTCCGACGGCTACATAGGCAGTGGCCCACAGAGGGCGCGCTTGAATCTTGCAGGTGAAGGTGACCTTCAGGGCGCATGGTCTCCTAGCACAGACAGAGATGGTCATTGGATACAAGTAAGAATGAAAACTAAAAAAACCCAGATTATGATCATGATGATGATAGATATTTATGTTTTTGTATTGCGCCATTCTCCGCCTCAGCTGGGTGCTCATGGTGCTCAATTACCTAATTTAAAAAAGTAACCTCTCACAAATTTCAATGTCCTAATTAGTGCAACGATTTATCTTTCAGTCTAAGAACTCCCAGCAGTTGTACGCGTTCTTGATATTCTTGTAATGGCAAAGGAGTGGGGACAGATAGCCTTTAGGTCATGGAATGCGTTGCATATCAGCCACATTCTCCTTATACATAGTTTATATTACACACGTTGTACTTCCCTATCATCATGAATTGCACTTGATATCATCCCCCTGCACGACTGCAGCTTCTTCCCTTGCACATCCTGACATATAGAGTGCTTTAAGTGGGACGACCCAAAGGCACGTGAAGATGAATCATTCTGAGTTATGAAGAGTGTTTCCATTTTCCATAGCATTTTCAATTAACTTAATGTGTCACATCGAAAAGAGCTGCCATTTTGTGGGATAAATCTTTAAATATAATTATTTGATATATAAACAAAGAAATGAAAGCAATTATGAGAAAGCAGATCTGAATACATTGTAAAGGGCTCTTCACACCGGATCCGACATCCGACAAAACGACACACCGACACGACATGAACGATTTTCTGAAAATCGCTCTCTATGGAAACCGTATGGTACCGTGCACACCGCCACGACACTGGAGACGTCTGTCGTTCACGACACAAATCACCGGAAAAAGTCGTTTTGAAAAATCGCTCTGCGAGCGATTTTTGCCAGCACGACACACGACATTTTGACTTTCAACCAATCAGAGCGAAGGATTCGTGATAACAAGAGATCTTTGCTTAACAAAGGTCATGAACTTGAATCCCGTCTTGTCCAATTCCTATGGGATTTCACGTGTATTATTTTTATCGCACACGCTGTAGTACACGCCCAAAATTGGCATGTTTCTCACAAATATGTTGCTTGGTATTCTGCAGCTGTAATGTAGCGGAGAAATGAAAACCTT
>BQKZ01000864.1:77827-88110 GCA_036244855.1 Temnopleurus reevesii
TAAATGTGATTTTTAATGTGTACAAAGTTATTTCATCTTTTAAAATATGTATAGAGTACAGTTGTACCAAGTATATTTTAACCTCATCGCATTTGCACTTGCACGTGTATTTAACGATAATGTGTACTTATCTATACATCACTTGTTTGGCCAAGAATTTGTGACATGTTGTTCGAATCACTCATAAATCATTTCTTTTCAAATCATTGCTGAATTTTTATATGGGGCATTCCAAGACACTTCGATGTTTTTAGCAAAATAGATATGTAATTCAATCTTTATGACTACGCTTTTGATTGTACCATTACACGAACAAGATAAGTTGACACAATTAAATGGATAACAACGTACTTGGTATTGATACTGATTGTGTATAAATAATACACTAAGATTCACTGTTGTGCCATTCATCTCATCTCCTCTCATCTTCATAAAAATGATTTTTTTTCCATCAGGTAAACTGCACGATTTCGAAATTATCAGACAAAAAGAAATGATGGCAAATTGCGATAAAGCTATGCATGTGATAAACAAACATTTTAATGGGCATAAGGGGTGCTGCTAGAAAGTTGTGATCAATTGCAAATTAAATGCAAACCAGTCGCATGTTGAAACGCTTGTTTTTTACGTTCGGGCACTGCCTGCGCACTGCCTGCGCACTTCTGACAATACGAGCATGAAACAATGATTTTGATTGGCGCATTCCGATCAACTGCAAGTGCCATCAATTTAAACATTTAATAGTAGCATTCCCTATTTACTTACAATAATAATGGCAACGATATCGTAAAACTAAACTTTCGTCTTCCACTATGTCAGCATTTAAACAATGGGATTTTAATATCATATAAATTAGTACTTATGGAATTCTATGCCACTTTGATTCCTCTATTTATACTGTATCTATTAATGGTGCTCTGTATTTATCCAAATAAACGATATGCAGTACTATAATATACTTTCAATGTTGGTCTTGTTATTTGTGTCCACATTCTCCCTCTAGAGATACCAACCGTTATATAAGCATTTAAACTAGCCATCTCTCTAGTCACCTATTCAGTGGCGCGAGATTAATTATCTAATATCATTACCCGGTCATAGCAAAGTATCGTGTTGAGCTGTGTTGCTTCCGGGCTTCTATGACTGGGGCATAGCAAAAAACATTGCGTCGTGGTAGCTTTCCCTTAGTGCCCCGGTCACATAGGACCCCGGAAGCAACACGACTCAACACGGCTCTTTGTTAATTCACATTTAATTGCCTCCGAACAAAGGATCGTGTTGAGCTGTTTTGCTTCCGGGCTTCTATATGACTAGGGCATAGCAAAAGATATTGCGTCGTGGTAGAATTCCCTTGACAACATAATTTCTGGGACTTGTAATATAAAGCAAGTTTGCGATCAATCTCAAATATTAGCACATGATCTCCAATAGACTTGCGACTGATATCAATCGTACGATCGATTGGAAAGCTTTATGTTACGGGGCCCTTGAAGTGCCAGTAAAATTGTATTGTAAAACCAAACAAAGCGCCAAATGTAACAAGATATTTCTTTTACGCGCAGTAAACGACCCACATTTGACTTACTATTTCAAACTCAGTATGTTTTTCAGTTATTTTAATCACATAAATATATGTATATTTTTTTAGTTAACACTCCACGCGTAAGTTACCAGTGACTCGTGGACTTAAAAGATCGGGGGGGGGGGGGGGGGGGGGGGCGGATTTCCGACAGCGGCAGTGGTTACAAGCCAATCAGAATCAAGAATTTCACTGGATTTGTCTCCGGTGACTAATTTTGTTGCTGACGATGTTTCATGAAATGACCTCCGGTTTCACAGTATTATGTGAGACGATGGTGTTTCTTTTTAATGCGTTTTACCATCCCGCATACATATGGGATTTGTTTTAAAGTCAGTCCGTCATGATCGACAAGACTTCCGGTTGCGAGCGCGCATGGACGGCGTGTTGTATATTGGCAACAATGATATTTGAACATTTCCTTGCTTACGCACCTTGCCTAGCTCAGACTCTCGGGAAATTTCGTACGGATTTCCGATCCATGATCGTCGCATGTAACTTTGATTCCTCCCCTCTTCAGCTTCGATTTTTCTAAAAATGTACGAAACGCATACGTATGCGATTGCCGAGATGCGAGCTAGCGAAATATAACGTGCTAGCTCGCGAGCCCACGTTAAAAATGCCGTGATTTATCTGTTCACCAATCTTCGCAGTCAAAGTGGCAGCAGCCAGTAAGTTAGCCACTCCCGGAACGTCATGTCGCTCCGCCTATAAGGGGGAATTCCGATATCCTCCTACGTTTGTAACATAACAGGGAATAGGACGCGTGGTGTCCTTCCCGGCTAAAAAGTCAATGAAATTCGACAATTACTTGGATACGAGGCTGAAATCGATATATAAAAGTATAAAGTATTACTAAAACAAGTTAGCATAAATATATAAGGATTCTGACTCGGTTCGTAATGTGAATTACATTTTTAGTACATATATACAAATTATTTATTTTTTCGTATAAAAATACAAAAAAATTGTTATTGTGTCGAAGTACATGATGAAATATACATATGCATGTATATTAAAAAAAAAAGGATTGATTCGCTTCATCGATTAAAGATGGTACAAGGTGGAGGCGTCATTTTTTGTTACAAAAAAACCCAAACACAGAAGTTGCGGCTGTAAGTGTTTTTTCAGGGATTGTTTAATGTTGCCGTAGCTATTATCAGTGTAATTGGCGCATCATAATCTTGTAATACAATTTTCATAAAATACAACTCTTATTTAGATTGCTTTACTTTACTTTTTTTTTTTTTTTTTTTTTTTTTTTTTTATTTTTTTTTTTTTTTTTTTTTTTTTTTTTTTTTTTTTTTTTTTAGATATATATTTATATGTATTCAAATACGATAATGGATTTGTATTATGTTTTACTTTTGTAAATTTTTTGATGGCTTGATAAATCATGACAATTATAATGATAATAATGATTATAATAATGATGATAATAATAATAATAATAATAATAATAATAAATACATTTTGGGGGTAACATGAGGTTGAAGCCTGAAGGAATCGATTACGCCCCGTCATTTTTTTCATTCTAAAATATCGCTGGGTTTTAATTCCAGTTGAACCTGTTTCTAGCTGTTTGGGACAGTCATAAAATGACCTGTTTTGGTTGCAGGTACGATCACGACCGGTCGCTTCATTCTCTCTTCCTCCTTCTCCTGGCGTAAATATTAAAATTTGAATGATACACGCCGTAAAACAAAATTTTTCTCTCTCTCATAATTTCACCGCAAAACTGGAGGAATCGATTACACGCACCGTCAATTTTGTTTTTACCAGTGTTTGTTTATTTACGGTTTTCATTTATCTTAAAAGTTTAAGCATAGATATCAATGTATTTTTATTACAATATTATTATTATTATTGATCAAAGTTCTAGTGAACGTTTGGTTAATGCCTTAGTTATATCACATCTAGATTATTGTAACAGCTTGCTTATCAACTTACATGCCTCATATCTTGCTCCTCTCCAATTAACTAAGAATACTGCTGCCCGCCTTATCACTGGCACGAGGAAGTACGATCATATCACCTCTGTCATCATCAAACTCAATTGGTTAAACGTTGTGCCAGTTAATTGATCAAGAAAAACATTAGTAAAAAATGCAGGGTTCAAATTTAAAACAATTTATTTGGGCAACAGGATCGGTTCAACCAGTTGGTGTGACTGCCCCATTACGGACTTTTCTATAATACCGTATGGTTAGGCAGATATTGTTTATTTCGCTTGTTTGTTAGTTTTGGGGGATTTTTTGTCTTTTGTTTTTACTATTCTCTGCAATGTTTTTCCCCTAGTTTCTGTTTTTCACCTTTAATTCTGAAAGACTTCTGCACCCAGATGGGTGCTCCATGTATTGCAAGGTGTAAGAGGAAGAGATGTCGCTCAGTTACGAAATTCGTCACATTTCTTTGTTGGCTAGTTTGTGTTAGTTAGTTTGAACACCCAAAGAACCCTGAATGATATTTTGATAAATAGATTGCACAAATCTCCTTTTCCCTTATCGATAAAAGTACCCCCCCCCTCCCCCACCCTACTCTCTCCTTCTTTATCTTCATTCGTCAATGTTTAAACTCTAATTAATATCAAGTAACCCCAAAACAGTCATTCTTATTCCTTCTCAGGGATGAAGGAACCCTGGACCTTATTGCATAAAGAGTTGCGTTAAAACGCAAGTCAGAAAAAATTTAACGCAACTCTATTTTCAACCAATCCGGAGCGTGTATTTAGGACTTGCGTTTAATTTTCTGGGTTGCGTTTAAACGCAACTTTTTATGCAATAGGGCCCAGGGTCCAGGGCCCTGGACTAGTAGGGGGAGGAGGGGCAGATGCAGCCCCCACCCCAAAAAAACTTTTCAGAAAATTCATGCATATGTTTGCTTGTTTATTCGTTTGTTATGACTTAATAATCCTTTCTTTTGTGGATTGAAAATCAATAAACTAAATTGAAAATTGAATTAAATTGCATTAACACCCCTTTAATGTGGAAGATGTTCACATTCCCGCTTATTTCTCCTCCTCCTCCCTATCTCTTTCCCTAGTTCTCTCAAATGCCCTCTTCGACTCTCGATCTCATATTCCCCTCTCTCTCTCTCTCTCTCTCTCTCTCTCTCTCTCTCTCTCACTCTCTTTCATACCTTCCTCTCTCTCTTTCTTTAGATCCCTCTCTTGTCTTTATCTTTCTATCTCCCTCCATCTCTCTCCTTCCCTCCCATCTCCCCTTTCATATCCCCCATAACTCTCTCCTCTTTCCTTCTATCTTTCCTCCTCTCTCTCTCTCTCTCTCTCTCTCTCTCTCACTCTCTCTCTCTCTATCTCCCTCATCTCCCTTTCTCTCCCTCACTTTCACTCTTCAGCCTTTTCTTTTTCTTCCAAATTTTCTCCAGGTCTTGCCACAAGAAATACAATTTACAACTCCACAAAACAACAACAGGACACATCACATACACATAATTGATTTTATTAAGAAATGCAAATTAAATGACCTGGATACTGAACAATTTTCAAAATGACATTGTCTGTATTAACGGTGATAATTATCCTTCATTTCTGATATCAGACTCGTATTTAACAATATAATACTTTACCTTGCCCAAGTCTCATTAACATATATTACAATAGACTGTCATCATCAGTATTAAAAGTGTGGACAATTTCAAGCAATCAGGGGCTGAATGATCGAAATGGTCTGAGCTATCCTCTTCATGCTAAGATGTCTTGACTTCTTGCGCCATCCTCATAACATAGACATACAACTTTGTTAAGAGGGTGGCGCAAGAACTTAAGATGCCTTAGCATGAAGAGGATAGCTAGGACCATTTCGAGCAATCGGCCCCTGACCTCTAAAATCAGACATAAACACTCAAATGTGACTCACCTAACTGTACTCTAGTTGATGACCCTATGGTCTAATAGTACCTGCCTCCACACATATCCTAGCCCTCAATATACATGGAATTCTACAGCGCACTCAACCCCACAGAATAGTTATACCCAAAGCGAGATAATCAGATTAGAGGGGTATAATAATCAAAGGGGGATGAGTGCTCTATAGAATTCCATGTATGTCCATGGCAAGGATATTGTCCGGTGCCAGGCGGCATCAGACCACATGGTGCTCAACTGGACTAACCTATCAAACTGCGGAATAAAATATTTCCTCATGAAAACAAAAAATCATTGTCATCAGGATCCCTCAGAGAAAATACAGTCCAACCTCGTTATAAAGAGCACTGATATAATGTGATCTTGTTATAACAAGGTAGTTTTTCCTGGTTCTATCTCTTTTTATTTTATTATATTTTGGCCCTGATATGACAAGGTTTCAATATAAAGAGACCATTTCTTTGGTTCCAAGGACCTTGTTATAACAAGGTTTGACTGTATTTGGTTTAACCGCTTTACAACTTTTGCTATTCATTTTTTCTAGGAACACTTTGAAAAGTAATTATCTCTGAATCTTATACAATATCAAAAGTTGCCCGACTGATGTCACAATCAGTCACCCAATATTTTTATTTTGCAGGTCACGGCTGGCAAAATATAAAGTGGAGAGGGGGGTAAATCACCCCCCCCCCCCCCCCCCCCTGTTGAACAATGGTTACACATTAAAAAAAGTTGGTATACTTACACTTTATCATCCTTACAGTTGACAAGTACATTATATACACTAAATTAGATCCCAAACGCGAGCAAGTTGTCATGATTGCTATGTAATATATAAAAGTCTGCAAAGGCCCAACATTCTCAGGTACAACTCAGAGAACGTTTACTAGAGTGTAAAAAAAAATTATGATTTAAAATCAGTTTCGCAGGAATTTTGCCTAGATTAATCCTCTCACTCAAAATTTATGAAACCCACTACAGCCCCCAAAAAGAAAATTATTCCCAAAACTTTCAAGGGTTGGTGATCTAAGTACTTCTTCATTTTGTAAACAGGGTTGGCAATTATTTTTTAAAAGTCAAAGACGTGGATTCCATCCCACATCTCTACGCTTTTTTACTGATTAGAAAAATCTGCAGGAAGAAATGAAAATAAAATATGCTGAAAACAAGGTTGGATACCAACGAATAGACATGATAAAGAGTAGATAAAAAATCAGTAAAAAGAGAACTCCTAAATACATGGGGCGCAGCAAAGAAGTTCCAACATTTATTACATAACATTATTACCTCTAGGGGCTATTGTGGAGTTGCCAACATTCCTGAATATGCATGAGGATAGAAATTATTGTGAATCATCAAACAGCTCAACCTAATATTTTCTCATGAGAGAAAGGATGATGACAATGAACCATACATATTCTCTCGTGAACAAAAATTTGCTTCAGCTGTTGGGCGGTTCACATTTTTTATTTCATTCCTCATGTACACTGTATAAGCCAATATTTTAGCATTCAGATATTTATGCGATTTTGGCCCAATTGGATATATTGGCATGTTTTTATTTTCACGTTTTTGACACCATTTTACACATATGAATGTACATCATACAGGGTGGAAATTTTCGCAAGGCCATAACCGCGAAATTAGCGTGAAATAAAACCACCGCGAAAATTTCAGCTTATACAGTATTCTAGAGTGGCAGCATCCATGCGTTATATGTACAACATGACTGGTTTAACATCCACTAACACATACTCTGTGGCAAATCATGTGTTACAGGCCAGACAAGATATTGTGTTAACCCCTAGTAGCTGCACTTTTGCAAAAGCATTGTGAGCCGATCTAGAGAGAGCTGCCAACTTCATACATATACAAATCCTGTTTCCGAAAAAACACATCCTATTCATAGCTTCTTTTATTTTCAAACACCGTCTCAAGGTCTTGAAATATTCGATTTTGATGTTAACGTGTCACATCTTCTCTGTAAAATACAAGGAACTGGAATAAAATCCTACAAGTTGGCAGCTCTGAAAAGGAAGGACGAATTGTGACGAATGTTTAAAAAGCTTCATCTTCTTGCTCTTGTTCAAAACCGTTGGTGTGATCATCTTGACTGTCTCCCGCCTCCATACCGCGGAGCTCTTTGAGCTTGCTGCTGAAATCTTCTGGATATTCCCCCTCCTGACCGCCCTCAGCGTATTGTTGATCAGCGAAACCGTCACCTTCCCCTCCTGTCTGGTCATACCCACCATCATCCCCCATCCTCTCCTCCCCATACTCACCCTTCTGCTCCCCTTCACCCTCCTCCTGCCCCTCCCTCGTTTCATCCTCACGCCCCTCCTCCCTGCTCGATTCATCCCTACCCCTGTCGCGGTCACGTCTTCGCTCACGATCACGATCCCTGTCACGATCTCGGTCGCGATCGCGATCACCTCTGTCGCGATCACCTCTATCTCGATCCCGCCTGCTTCGATCACGGTCGCGGTCACGATCCCGATCCCGTCGACCACGGTCGCGCTCGCGATCCCGGTCTCTGTCGCGATCCCTCTCACCATCCTTCTCGCGCTCCTCGTTATCGGGTCTCCTCCTGCGTTCTCGATCCCGGTCACGATCGCGATCACCACGGTCGCGTTCACTGCGGTCTCTGTCACCTCTATCACGTCGATCGCGGTCTCCTCTGTCACCACGATCACCTCTGTCGCCTCGTTCGCGTCTTCTCTCGCGATCACGTTCTCGCTCCCGATCATGATCGTCACGATCCCCACGATCCCTTCGCTCACCTCTGTCATCATCATCACGATCACGCTCCCTATAAAGAAATAGGTATCAAGAGAAAAACATTTAACAGCAATGAAAGAAGATGATGAAAAGGACAGATAAAATGGAGCTTCAGGACGGTAGAACACGTTTTGTGTTTTGTTTCAACTACTTTTGATGTAGTGCTCTAAAAAATATACCTGATGTATGAGCACAAACAGAATAAAATTTTACACTAGATTTATTTCATCACCATTTGTCGCTGGATGCAGAGAATTTTTAAAATGAAAATAATCACTTAAATGGTCATAAATCCTTAGATTGGCAATGCAGAAATCATTTGAAAATCATCATTTTCCCAGCAAATTGGCAACTTTTAACGTTTTACTTGCTCTTCGACAAAGAAGATTCAATATGGTAAGATAATTTTTAATTGAAACATTCTAAAAAGAGAATTTAAAATTTTAGTGTTGCCAATTAAGGAAAAAAATAGTGATTGAATTTGTTTTAAAATAATTCCTGTTCTGTATGGGTTAAGGGCTACATGTATATAAAATCTGTTCATTGTTATCATCATCATCATCATCATCATCATCATCGTCATCATTATTATTTATCTGGTTACCTCTGGCCTGAAGGATCATCTCTACCGGAATGCCTCGAGTTCATCTCTGGTCCCCCACGTCTTGTGCCTCCTAGACCACCACCTATATGCACACAAATAAAAGAGTGTTATGATCACAATCATATGACAGCATATAAGCTGAAATTTTCATTGGCGCAACATTAGGCTGGTTTACTAACATATTCAAATTCATGAATGTTTCAATACTTGGAATCCAATTAGCAATCATTACTTGTTGCTATGTTGGGCAAGCCTCGGGTAAGCTAACGGGTTGTCAGGAACAACCATTGTGTATAAATCAGCCATTATTCCTACGGTGTGCTAAGTGCTTTTGCACAAAGGAGCGTCGGCCTGAACTGGGCGGTGCGATCGGTGGTATTGTCTGGGGTGTGTGAGTTCGCGTTCATTTTGTACATGAAGCATGTTGTGTAAGGGAGAACGACTGCAGCATGATTTTTTTATTTTGCGATAATTAAGCCATTTCTAGGTCAATTTCATTCAAACAAACTATGAACATGCTCTAATTTACTTTTGAAAAACTGCATTATGGTAATAATTTTTACTGCAGCTCGCAAACTAGTTAAATATCTGAAGCGCCCTCCTCCCAAAACTGGTCTAACACTTTAAGGTACGCTTTTATAACACTGGCTTTTAGAATAATTGATATTGGCTATTATGCAGCTTTATGTTGAAATCACAATGTCATTAATAACGCATATCAGGGGTGAATCAGAACATTTGCAGCTCGCCTTCTTGTAATATCTGCAAATAATATAATTATTTCATTAACGCCTTCAAATTAGGAAATTTCATAGTAATCTGTCTTGGATGTACAAGGAAAAACTTGATCTAGCGATGCTACGTTGCAAATTCATCCCACTTTTCAATAACAGTTAAGAATTATTAATACCATACATATGGACCTGTTCCCGATTTCAACCAAATGTATGTAGCTAATTGCAACATTTATGCTTCCTTCCAAATATATATATTTTGTGGGGCTCAATAATTAATATTTGGGGGTTTTCGAAAAAGGTGGACGGTGGCTTGTGGAAGGTGGAAAACGAGTAGGCATCTGATGTGCGCATTTCAAGATGCGCACTAATCATTTAATGCCCAGATCAAATGCGCACTCAATTTTATCTATAATAATGATGAATATGACTTATATGGCGTCAAATCCATTAAAGGGGAACTACACTCAGAGATTAAATTGCTATCATTAAATGAAGAAAAATAAGATGAACAAACTGTGAAAATTTGAGCCAAATCGGAGAATCCATTCAAAAGCTATGAATTTTCAAAGTTTTGATTTATATCCCTCATGGGCTCCTTAAATTGGCAAACGCACAGGCACAAAATGGCTGTCAACATGGAGAACTCTCCATTCGCTTTGTACACAAAATTTCACATTTTCCTCTTTTTCCAGAAAAGTA
>BQKZ01000864.1:94081-114132 GCA_036244855.1 Temnopleurus reevesii
CCTCAGTATGTTTAATCTGAAAATTTAAACACTCTGGCCCTCACTAGGTTTTTCAATACTGATTTGCGCATGCGTAGCTCGTATCTCACATAATCCCTAGACTCTCCGTTACTTCATAAAATGAAGATCAAACTTCAAACTCAGGTAAGTTCTCGTTTAATCTGTACATTTGACTTTGGAGAAATTTGACTTAGAAGAGGTAAATAACACATGCTTTACATCGACTTTGGTAATAATTTGATTTAGACAAATTTGACTTGTGCAAAGTGGAATGTACATAGTTTATTTAGGGAATACTAGATTCATGTTGTACAATTCTGTGCAGAATAAGAGGGATGAAAAGCTCTTAAGTGTGCTATAAAGTGAAGGCTTGAATGGAGGTTCTTTATTTTGTCCAATTCATCTGTTCATTCTGTTCACATTGCATGCTCGAAGTAGTTTGCGGTGACATCACAAAGCTGCCATGTTGGAGGTCAGAAAATGTAAAAGATGATAACTTTCTGCAATATGCAGAGGATATAAATTAAATGTGAATCATAGAACAACTAAACCAAATATTTGGTCACAAGAGGAAATGTCTGGTTCAGCCGTCTGGTGATTCACATCTAAATTTCAATCTTCATGGTTATTCTACATGTTCCGTAGTTTTTTTTTATATATATCGGTCTCGAAAAAGTGACAGAATGTGATGTCACACAAACATCTTCCTAGTATTATTACAACGACAAATGGCTCATTATCAGTGACTTATAACTTGCAATAATCTGACATTTGTGTATTGCCCAATGAGATTGGGTGGATTCGCATCTCTGATTAACCCTGTGATTTATGCAAGCTGATTATGGATTTGAATGACAGAGTTGCAAACTGTTCCAAAATAAGAAGAGGATTTTCATATGAATTAAAGGCTTTCATTACAAGCAAATAGCTGCGAGTATGACTGTTGTTGTCATTTTTGTTGTTCAGCTGTTGCATTGTTCACATTTTAATTTTGAGATCATGCCCAATCCAGAATGGTTGGTCACTCTGTGCTTGTATAGAAACACGAACAATCCACAAAATTCTGCGAATACATAATCAAAATTTCTTCTTCAAATCTATGATTTGCTTAAAACAAGTGAAACGCCGCCTGGCAGTCTCGCCTGCATTGCGCGATTTGTAAATTATAGCAAAATGCTTTTGACATATTTCTATAAAGATGATTCAAGTTTGATGAGAATTGGGCAAGGGATTTGGAAATAAGAGCCAAGGTTAAGTTTTCAGGTTAAGATTTCGGAAACTTGACCTAAGATGACCTTTGACCTCGATCATGACCCGAGAAGTGCTCTGCATTATTTGGGCTACCCAATGGACCTATTGTGCAAGTTTAATGAAAATCGGGCAATGGGTTTTGAAATAAAAGCCAAGGTTAAGTTTTCAGGTTAAGATTTTGGAAAGTTGACCTCAGATGACCTTTGACCTTGATCATAACCTGAAAATTGCTCTGCATTATTTGGGATACCCAATGGACCTATTGTGCAAGTTTGATAAAAATCGGGCAAGGGGATTTGAAATGAGTCCAAATGTTAAGTTTTCAGGTAAAGATTTTGGAAATTTGACCTCAGGTGACCTTTGACCTCGATAATGACCTGAAAATTGCTCTGCACTACTTGGGCTACCCAATGGACCTATTGTGCAAGTTTGATGAAAATCGGGCAAGGGGTTTTGAAATGAGAGCCAAGGTTATGTTTTCAGGTTAAGATTTCGGAAATTTGACCTCAGATGACCTTTGACCTCGATTATGACCTGATAACTGCTCTGCACTATTTGGGCCACCCAATGGATCTATTGTGCAAGTTTGATGAAAATCAGGCAAGGGGTTTTGAAATGAGAGCCAAGGTTAAGTTTTCAGGTTAAGATTTCGAAAATTTGACCTCAGATGACCTTTGACCTCGATTATGACCTGAAAATTGCTCTGCACTATTTGGGCCGCCCAATGGACCTATTGTGCAAGTTTGATGAAAATCGGGCAAGGGGTTTTTGATTTATAGCAATTCTAAATTGTTGACGCCGCCGCCGTCGCCGCCGCCGTCGGAAAAAGCGGCGCCTAGGCTATGTCTCGATTCTGCTACGCAGGCGAGACAAAAAAACCTGACTTGAAGAAAAACAAATTGAGAAAAAGTGTCATGAAATTCAAATTTGACGAGACACATCAACTGTGTAACATCACTATTTGCCTATTTTGTTATATAATATAGTTGGTAAAATGTTATCTGTCAATTGATAAAAATAGTACATATGTTGAGGCGACTGTTATACATCTATAAAACATCTTAAATGCTGGGCGAATTGCCAATTTAATAAAAACATCGCAACCATTGATATTGCACAATGCAAATTTCCATCATACATTTTAAAGATATCTGAATGAATAGTAACTTATAGATATGCAAGGAAGCTGATTAAAGTGAAAAAAAATCCAAATGAAAAAAGAATGTCGTAATTTTTGCATGTTTATCAACCTCTGTTATAGATTTTTTTTTTAATGACGAAATTATGTTTTTTCATATTTTTTACCAAACATCTACATGTAGTGTCCCTAAAACAGAACCAATTGTCCACCTAATTGTTATTACTATCAGGCATTTCTATAATTTTGGTTTATTATTTCTGTTCTGTTCTGAATAACAATAATACACCTAATGATGCAAATTTTGTACTGCTATTCCAAACTTTTTGAATTATAAGCAACTTACCAATCTCTTTTTAATACTTACAAAAATTTGTGTCTGATTATAGAGATGGCTTGAGTATTAGCTGTAAGTGTAGTCTTTCTGACTGGAACTCAGTTTGAGTGCACTTTTATATCATGTTTTGGACTTACCAGTGCACTTTCATGTGCCTTACCAAGCACTTTGATTTAATTATGTGGCCTATAATATCTTCTTTTTCCCCTTTTATATTGTATTAATACTGGTTGCATTTACATTTGAAATAAAAACATTGACTGTCCTATCTAGTGGGTTTATTATTTTTTCTGCAGGAGAATTGCCTACAGGGGCTTTAGATAATAACAAATGACTTATCAAATATATCCGTTAAAAAAATGTTCTCGTCACTGAGACAATTATAAGTTTGGGGACGATAATTGAAACTTATAGTATTCAGATACATGGAAAAATGATCTGATATTTTCCTGAAACATATATAGAACAGTTAAATTTTTAATAGAACAACAAACTGCTGTATCAGATATCTTGAATTACTACAGTATGATCAAACAAAATATCAAATTATTTTACACAATATAATTCCATTATCATTGCATTTGGAAAAATCTCCTGGAAATTGAGGAGGAAATAATTTCCTACTAAATGAAAACATGTAACTAGAATGACTACGGTAATTTTGGCACCATTTCTGTGACATTTTCACATGCATGCAGATGTAGCTAAGAACCAGAAAAAATTATTTCAAAATCAAAAGGCACAATGGCAGTAAGATTAAACAGTTAATGCTTGTACAGTTTTTATCTGAAACTCTTGGAAAGGGGGGAAATGCTTAAAGTTATCAATTATAAGACAGTAGCAAAATCATTGCCTACTATTTCGTCATAGCAAACACAATTCTATAGAAATTCCTGTGAAACAATTGAACAACCTATTCTTAATCTAAGAACAAATTTCCTGATTTCTTGCATCTCCCAATGTCGACGACAGCCAGCAGCATCAAGTGTAGAAAGAAAACTAAACCCACACTTACACACCAACGAACATCCATGTTCTGACAGTTTTTTTTTTAAAATAATGTAGAGGGTGTTACTAGAAATTGCAATCGATAGGATATCAACTGCAAATCAGTTGCAAACTGAAACATGGGTTTCATTTACGCACGTTCCAGCCTTATGACAAGACGTGCAGAAACAATTGTTTTGGTTGGCGCGTGCAACTCAACTGCAACTTGAAATTTAGATCCAAACTCTCGAGCAACACCCTCTTAGATATTTGCAGAAGATGGCAACTTTCTCTCCTCTGGCCATCTCCATTACCATTGCTCTGCTCAGCCTCACTAATCATAAAAACAGCTTTGACAATTGCAGACGATACTATGATTGCACTTTTGGCATCCTATTCATTTTTACAAAAATAAATTGTATGAACTTTACCATACACCTTGTTTTCTCTCATATTTCATCAGCACAATCATCACAAACATTTTACAGTGTTGTACGTATTCTCATAACTAAATCAATTTAACAAGTTTTGGTCATCCCCAGGGACCTTCAGCCTCATCTGTCTTATTCTCTCATATTTCATCAGCATTTTTTTCAACACACGGGTATAGTTTCCAACAATTAACCTAGAGGAACAAAATTTACCTGACATTTTGTCCATCCTAATGACCTTCAATCTTCTTATTCTCACTTATTTCATCCGCACACTTGCAACTCACCTCTTTGATACCTCCATAAACTTTGACCCTCCTATTGTCCTCTCATATTTCACTAGCACACTTAAAGCAAACTGGCATAGCCTTCTACAATCGACTTACATGTACACGATGCAAACTTACATGAAAGGATGACTTCATGAATTGAATACTCTTTCGGGTTGACTTCGGGCTGCAATTATCCTATGAACTTAGACAATGTATTTGCTATCTACTCATTCGTCATCATTACACAGACAGACCTGCATGTACACTTTCAAACCACTTCGTAGCTTCATTGCAGTTAATATTGACACCTGACAAATCTGATCCTGGCTACTTTCATCACCTCTACACTCCAGGGTCGGTAACTGAATTAATTTCAGACACAACACAAAGATCATCTCCATGACCTTTGACCTTGTTTTGGCCATCCTCTCACTTTTCATGAACACACATTCACCAGAAAAAGCCTCTTCGACTAATGAATTTCACTCTGAACTTACTGGCGATTTTCGTAACCTTTGATTCTGAAAGAGGACTCCTGTTTGAGATACTTTTACCAATTCTACAGTCTTTTGTGTTGATTTACTGAAATTAGTTTGGCAGGCCGGATTGCATGCGTTACCAATGACCTTCTATATCTATTTTGTTGCCGTCCTCTTGCATATATCAATTTCACAGACTCATTAAAGAGAATACTCTGAACTTACGAGCAATCTTCATGACCACGATTAACACTGAATCAATGCTCTGATTATGGAAACTTTCATCTATTCTTCACCCTTTTGGGTACTCTTACAAAAATTTAACCTCAATCACCATTCAAAACCCTACACACTGTACAGCTGTCATGTATTATAACGAATCAACCTTCAAAGGACCATTCTAGTTTCTACAACTTGCTTTCATCATACAGTGCATCTATTCCAGTGCAGAGTTACTCATCCGAATTCTACTCAAAATCCTCCTGTTCCTTAATGTTTTACTTTCTTGTTCCAAACAAAAGGGAGCTTTGAACAATTATCTTTAAAAATCAAATTTGTTCATGATTCTGAAAGTGACTTGCTTCCTATAAGTATTAATACTTTTCACTAAAATGAAAACTTGTTTGAATTAATGGGTATATTTATCAATAATTATTAAAGTGTTGTTTGCAATCTCAAAACTTTGGCCAGTAAGAAATGAAATTTAGTCAAAATTTGAGTAGTCTTCCTTCTTTCTTTTGCATTTGTGACACTCTCCTGAAATATAAAGTTGATTGCCTCAATATTCATTTATTTTGTTGGTTCAATTAGATCGTTTATTTGCACTCTCTCTTTCTCGCCTCGATCGCGGGGGTAACAACAGTCTTACCAACATACAAACCTAACGGTTGACATGTTTCTTTAGCCACTAGCCAATCATTAGGAAGCATGGCTGAGCGTTAGCCAATGAGCAAGCAGCGCACACGTTCAAATTGCGTGGCTGTGATGGGAGTGACAAAAAGAGAAAGATTGAAAGAGCCAGTCTGATCTAAACACAACATTTTATCAAAGTCAACACAAACGAGTCATGTGCAAAAATAGATGAAAAAAAAATCAATATTTACATGTACTTGAAAAGTGAAGTTACCTAATGATTGTACAATGTAGCTCCTAAAAATCCTTAACAGTAAAAACTCAAGCTAAAAATATGTGAAAACTATTTAATATTGACAAATGAAAATGCTAGCAGTTTACAATACACCATTTTGAAATCGATCAATTGTTAATGATTTGATTAGAAAACAATTTGAATCAGGGCTGAAAAGAGAAATAATTAACAATAAAACGCTAGACACGGCTAAAAAAATTCTTTTCATGTCCAACATTGCAATGTATTTCCTTATAGATTATGTGATGTCTTTTTGTCACACAGAATATTGAAAAAAATTGCTCGTCAACATTGTTATAATTTATAATATTCTAACAATAATTGGCGAACATTTGTGGATACGATACTCACCAAACACGCTCTGTTTAAATACATTCTCATGATCACTTCTAAATAACAAAGTTGAACTCACCACCGTCATCAGAATAAATAAAAGAACACACAAACTGATACACAAGTGTATATCACACACTTACCAACATTTTAATGCTTAAATACAAGGACAGATATGTGACCCAAACGCTCAAAACTAATCGGTATAAAAAATTGATGCATGTAACATAACACCAGTTTGGATCAATCGCAAACATTAGTAAATGATTTCCCATACACTTGCGATTGATATCAATCATATGATCGATTGGAAAGCTTTATGTTACGGGGCGCTCAGCCTGGTGTATTTTGAAATTATCCCAACAGTTTCTGGTATCAAAGCAGAAACGGGGAAATGGAGGACATCTTGTGAGGATATATTCCTCCCATTTTAAGCCCTTTTTCTGTCGTTTGATAGTTTTGTGTAAAAGGTCACATATTGTCACTATATATTCACTTTATTCTCTATTTGATTTGCTTAATAATTACTCATTTCATCTTACATTTTTTTCTACAACGTCCATATTTTGGCAAAATTAAAAGGAAACAGAATATCTAAGTAATTTTAGATTTCATCACCTACATGTAGATTCAATAAAATGCTATGGAGCAATGCTCAGCTAAAATTCAACCTCTTCACCCCAGGCAGGGAAAACATTTTCTGGAAAAATTTATTCTACTGTGAAACAATTTGCTTGCACATAATCCTATCATTAAAATGGTATCACGAGCAACTGAATCATTTGAAACCAAAATAAGATATACGTAGAAAAGATTAACGAGTGTCTTGAATAAATAAATATGTCTTGCGTGCAAGAGAAAATGATAGGCATAAATGTATACTTACAATGCATGTCTCTCTCATGTGCATATTCGATGAAAGCATAGCCCTTTGGTTTGCCTGTGTTGATATCATGTGCAATACTGATCTATAAATTGGGAGGCAATCGAAACATTTTGAGTGTTTAACAAAGGAATTAAAGCTTAAATTATTACATTCACAATGCACAATTTTTATGTTAATATGCTTGACTAGTATTGCAAAATGTTACATTTGTACCTGGCTGTAGCATCTCTGCAAAATGGGCATTCATGATTTTTTTATGTAGAAAGGACAAAGGTCTGGGACAAAGGTCTGGGACAAAGTAAACAACTTCAATTCATTCATTAACAATTGCTAGATACACACTAAAGAGTTTCATTCCCTCCTATTCTGCTGAGAAATGTTGTACAACTGACCATGAATTAAAAAATGGAAGTTCTTTTTTTGTGATCATGAAGCTATTATGATGGGTTAAATGATTTTTTTTTGGGGGGGGGGTCCCAATTGTTTGTCCCTTCTGCTCACAGTGAAATACTATGAATCATGCCGGTACCTACTCATTCATTTTCAAACCTCTTCCCTTTTTTTTTAGCTCAACACATTTTATATTTAATAAGACGATGAAGGTAGAGAAAAAAAAAAAGAAATGAAGAAAAAAAACAACAAAAAAGAAAATCTTGGTTCGCTATCTCACCATTTTGAGTGAAAAAATGAAAATAAAAAAGCATGTCAAAAATCTATTCATAGCTGAAGAACAAGAAGAAGAAGGAAAAGAGGGAAAAAAATATGGAGAAAATGGAGATACAATAATGAAGAACAAAATATAAAGAATACGAATCTTGGCATGCTATCTCACCATTTTGATTGGGCCATACGATTCAAACTCTCTCCTCAACTTGGATTCTGTTGTGTCGTAATTCTGTAGAAAAAAAAGGAAAAATAAGTTACAAATCTCTGATATATATACACAATTATGCAAAAGAAGGCTAGATTCTAATGGCAATGATATTTCTATTAAGGATAATGTCAAACCTTGAAAGCCAATAATCTTCATGATTATACTTATCGGATCATTACTCGTTTTACATAAAGCATTTTTTTCCTGACAGTATTCTAAAACAATTGCAAAATAGGGATTAACTTACCAAAGCGTGAAAGGGAAAACATTTTCTCAGACATTCCTTCCTTTAATTTACAAAAAAAAATCTATTCCTTTCATTTGAAAATTTGTGATTATTTACATCACAATAAACCAAATGCAGTCAACTTTGCCTAGGCCGACCTTGCATAAGTCGAATAAGCACCATAGTTGAAGTTTTTTTCAAGTCCCTTTCTCTTTACACCTAATTGTTTTAATCCCTCATAAGTCGCATTTTCTTTTGAGTCAAAGCTACTTGTATTTTCTTCAGTCCCTTCCAAATTGACTTAGGGGGTGTTGCTCAAAAGTTGCAATTGATCGCAAGTTACAGTTGATCGGAACGCGCCAATCAAAATCGTTGTTTCATGCGCGTCATGTTAAATACGCATACCGCGCGCGAATGAAAATGCGCGTTACAATTTGCAAAGTTGCAGTTGAATTGCAGTTGATATTGAGCAACACCCCCTATGCAACGTTGACTGTATTGACCTTCTTCTTAATAGTACTTACCACTCGAGCAACAAAGAGTGTCTTGAAAGCATTGGAAGTCGCATTTGGGTTGCTATGGGCATCCCCTGTAAATAAAAACAGTGACAATATAATAACTTCAAAAATCAGATGAAATAAGAATTGTACTTTTGTAGATTGTAATCTTTGATCTACGCTGTAGCAAAGCAATAAAGATGTCCGATCCTCCTCCGTCCCCCACCCCCAAAAAAGACATAAAACAAACAAATCCTTGATTTTATGCCGCCTTGTGTCAATGTAACACACATGTACAATGTATGAGTGAACTTGAGCAACAATTGGGCAATAACGGGTAGACCTCTATAGAGCAATTTCCTTTTTTCTCTCTAAAAAAGTTTCAACAAAATCATTCTTGAATCATTCAAATATAGTATAATAAACACAACAAACTGAATTCTGTTGTTTCGACAGACAATCACCAATGGCAGTATACACCAAAGGTGATTATTTATTTGCAGTCGTAACTTAAAGTTTACTGTCCCTGGAGTTTACTACACATCATATCATGGGCTGTTATAATGTGCGAAAAAGCCAGGATAAGAAATAAGCAATGAAAGAAATGCAATGAAATTTTGCAGAATTGTTGGTACCGTATACAGGCATACATGTATCAAATAAAGACATCTTTATTGCATTTTTCGTAGATGAATTTTCCATGTAATGAACAGTCCTACATTTAATTTCTATTAAGAAGAAATCTTGGCGCACCCAAATCTTTTAGTCAGTATCAAAATTAGTAGTAACTCTACTATTGAATATTTTTTGGAACCGTCAGCATTCTCGTGAAATAGTCCACCCTTCTCCGTCAGCAGCAATGGACTCGTTGAATCTCAACAGACTTTGCACACACAAAAAAGACGTGCACAGGACTAGAGAGGTGGCTTATTTTACGAGATGGCTGAAACGTTTTGTTCATTTCTGTGGTCTTTTAATTCTCTTGCCACTATGCCAGCACTCACGCAAACTTACATTCCCCAATTTCAGCTTCCATAGTCTGTTTGCAAAGTTCCTCCTTCTCTTTCATCTTGCGGAGGCGTTTCTCTTCCCTTGTCTCTCCTCGAGCAGGTGGAGGTGTGTCAGCTGGATCCTAAATGGGAAAAAAACAATGAATGAAAAAACAATGAATGAATGCAACAACTTGGGCATGTAATGTATACTTCTAAATTTATACATGTCTGGGCCAAGAAGAACAAGATAAAGCTTCAGTTCTATCCTGAGTTTATAATGAAATTGAAACAACTGGAGTGGAGGGTAAAGCAAAAATGGTTCGATGGCGATGCCATCTAACTTTCCAGTTGCTGCCCAAATCAAGAAACATTTAATTTTTAATTAAGACAGTTTTAACATTTTCAATATAGAATTTTATCAAAATGTGAAAGATAAAATTCAAGATTGAACAAGTACATGTTGATATGTGCAGTAATTTAGATGACATCGAACATTCAACCAAGTCCAATCCAAGTGCATGAAATTCTTGGAAAAGAAAAAGTTCAAACTTCAAATTCAATTTTTTTTTGTCAATGCATGCAGCTTTACTAAATAAATAAATGGGCGAATTATCATTCAATATCAGATTATCAACATCTTCTTTAGTTTGAAAAACTAGAAAACGGACAAAGAAAAGAAATTAGGCAATGCATAAGGGTCCTTATTTCATCCATGCACAACTGTAATCTTACCTCAAAAAGCTGAACATAGCTAGACATTCCGCTGTATCCATCGGTCCTTTTCTCTTCTGGCAATTTGTCAAGGGGCGGAAGATAGCGAATCGGCTCGCGTGGGGCAAAAAGTGCCAACAAATTTGGAGGCAAATACTGGGTCATATCTCAAATATAAACACAACTATCTGCACAGAAATGTCATGAATAACCTCTAGAGATGTAATTTGCTGGAGAAATAATACAATTGACGGCGGCAGTCCCTTCGGTTAAAGTTGTAATTGAAATAAAAATTCTGCGTTTGAACGCTTGATAACAATATGCGTGTGAAAGGAAAATTGCTTCTCGATTAGTCAAGCTCGTTCAATCAAAGGAAGTATAATACATGCACGTTTGGGCTCTTAAAAAATCTATCGATATTTTTACAAAATAAAAATAAAAATATCATTTAAAATATTTAATATTTAATATATTCAAATATTTTTTTTAGATATATATTTTTTTCAATTAAATTTCCCTTAGTGTGTTGAGCCTGGTCAATAAACTTCCTTTTCATTTCAGCCCCACGCGCATCTTTTAATGTGGTGAAATGAATAATTTCTTCTTAAATTTTTCATGTCGTGTCTAAAATTTGGAACATGCCTGAATTAGATGAATGACGTAACATCTAATCTTAAATTTTCTTTACTAATCCCGTGATATGGCAAAGCCACAGTGCCTTTTGCTTCTTAGCTCAAGTTCTCAAGGTAAAGTTGATCAACTTTTTGTGTAACTGAGTCTGAGTGTTATGATAGTTATGTCAACAATTTCAATGACATGATTGACAATAAGTCAATATCTTTCAGCTTTAATTAATGAAGTATCTTATATATCTCAAAGGGGCACTTGGAACTGTAACTTGATCGTACCTTTAAGATGCGGCATGCCTAAGATTTGATGCAGTTTTGAAATTTCACTTTTTTGAACAAGCTTGTAAAAAAAGCTAAACTGAAGACTAAAGTACTGTACGTCCCACAAACTAAAACTAAAAGTAAAAAGTTGAGAGTCAAACAAAGAATTTTCAGAATTTTTTCTTTCAAATGTATTATGTATGACTAAATAATTCAATTGTTATGCCCCATATTTATGTATCTTCATGCGTTGTATGTCTGTAAATATTCTGTTCGCATGATGAATTTTGTAAATTGTTAGAAAGCTGAAACTGTTTGGAAGTGGTCTGGTCACTCTGGACTGGAGATTCGATATCGACGTCAATGTCCAATGACTAAATGAGAAAGTCCGAAATCGGACATTACCCAGAGGGCATAAGCAAATGTTTCCCTGATGTTTGAACGTTGAACAACATAAACTATTGAGTTTCCTTTAATTTTTGGCAGGAACTATGATGAATCAAATGTCTCGTAAACTTCAAAAGGTCCCGTATAATAAATAACAACCGTGAAAACTTTTCTGAAATATTAATCTGGATAGATTTTTTAATTAGAGACATTTTAGAATCAATTTCAATATTTTTAATTATAAACCAATGACATATCTGACAGCCATCCAACCTTGACTAAAAATACTGGGCTTGAAGTTGAAGACCCAATAGGCAATAAAAGTGAGGCGAGCAGGATCATGGATGTATTGTCTTCTTTGACTTTGCCACATTAGATTTTCTTTGTTATATTTGTTTTTATTTGTTTTCATCCAGCGCAGGAGGAATACAAGCACAGTCTTTCATCCATGCCTTCACTCTTGCCCATTCTGCATTCAATGTGCAACTCACATCACTAGAGGTAAACTTCTATTATTAACCATGTTGTCCTGAAACTTGAATTATGCCCAACTACATGTACAATCATAAAGATCAATCCCCAAAACCACAATGAAACTTGGTTTCATTTAGTAACATGAATGCACAATCTGTAAATAAGAAACCATATTTTCCAAACGCCAATCGCCTTAAAAAAGTTGCTCCTGTAGTTGAATAGTTAGATTTCAATTACATGCGCATTGTAACTTTTTTTTATTTCATTTAGATTTGAAATTTATGATAGGAGTACATCAATTAGTTCATGGAATAATTTTACTTTTTATTTGATAAGCGATTTTAGATATTGAGGAAATATTCTCAATATTCTATGTTAAAAAGATGCTACTTAAACAAAACATACTTTGTATAGCAATCTTGCTAAAATGCATATCAAAGTGCGATGCGATACCAGGAAAATTATTCTCTGCCGTCTATAGGGTTACATAATGCAGTAGCTCAAGAATTAAGATATCATTGTTGCTCATTTTTAAAAAAAAAAATCTTTCAGGGAAGACTAGGAGATTTCGTTGGACACGATGACAACAGTAGGAGATGGATTGGTGACTTCAGATCAAAGCCTTATTCCACGCCTCTCAGATTGGATGTGGTCGAACGTAAGCGACAGAATTAACATGATCGTACCGGGGGGAGGGGCTTTGGGGTGCCAGCCCCGCCCCCCTGGTTAGAGCTAAAAAAAATGAAACCAAAATTGGTGAAGGATGTGCAAAATTTTGGATGCATGAAGATCTTTTCTTACTTGATTTTTTGCTTGTCAGCAGCTGTGCAAAATTAATCGAGCCCCCCCCCCTATTAGGGTTTAGTAAGATTTGTCAAATGTTTTAGGAAATGAAGGGAAATTATAGTGTGAGATCAATTCTGCGTAATCTCACTAAACGAATACCTTGAAAATAGGGGAGAGATTTGAGTATGGAAGTAAGCATCAGTCATGTTGTGTGCTTGAATGGCTTAAAGCCGGGTGATCTAAGGATTAAGTTTTGATTTTAAAAAAAGTTGATAAGTAGATAATATAGGATTGGCGTCGAGGGAGACCAGAGGGCCAGGGGAATAGAAACAACATTTCGATCCTTATGTAGTCTTATGTAGACTTCACTTACAAGATATGTCAATTTTGTAATTGCCCATTCTATTGAAAAGGCCATTCAATATCAGAAAGTAAAGTGAAAAGTGATCCAAATATTGATATATTATTAATACCTCTTCAAGGTCCCCTGTTTACCCCATTTTACAGTAGAAGATCGATATTGAGAGCGGGTACTACCTACGAGTCCGACAGCCCACGAGTCCGACAGCTTACGAGGCCGACATTTTGAATAATTGGTGCACGAAATAGACATTACATAAAAACTGATTAGAGTCAGACAACTCATTAATCCGACAAAATTATGAAAACGCACATGATTACGACCGAACATAAATTTTGCAAATGAGACCGACTCTAGGTAAAATTGGTCTATTAGTCAGACAGCACTATATTTACGTTAGTCGGTCTTGTAGGTCTGTTTGCGTGCTGTCGGGCTCAAAGCAAATAATTTGTCAGTGTCGATCTTGCGAGCGTGAAAGTAAAAATGTCTAGCTCGAACCTCATTGCGATGTAGTAGCCTTATATTCATTTCTGTCGGACTCGTGAGCTGTCGGCCTCGTGGGCTGTCGGACTCGTGGGATGCTCCCTTGAGAGTGTCAGTAAAAATACATTGCTCCTGTTTTTTCACCCAGCCTCCAGATACTCAGCCCTGCTGATTCCAGATTGCACTGGCGCCCTCTATGATTTGACGAGGAGCAAGGCCCTTGGTGAACTCATTCGGCACTTTGTTTCGGAGAAAAGTAAGGCCACTGTTTCATTGTTATCATTTACAGCAGTGGTGTTGAATAATGAATACTTGAAATCCTTGTCGTCTAAATGTGTATTTTCTGTCAAGGTACATAAGCAAATATTTGTAAACATGCAATAAATAATGGGGACAATATGAATAATTCTTCTTCATCATCTTCTACTCTGTCATCATTAGCTATAATTATCTTGTTTTCTTCTTCCCCTCCCTTTCCTTTTTTTCGTTTTGATCCTCTTCTTCATCATTATCACCACCACCATCATCATCATCATCATCACCACCATCATTATCATCATCACCACCACCATCATCATCATCACCATCATTATCATCTTCACCACCACCATCATCATCATCATCACCATCATCATCATCATCATCATCATCACCACCAGCATCATCATCATCATCATCATTAGTAACAACAAGATCATCATCATCATCATCATCATCATAATCATCATCATCATCATGAGTATCATTTTAATGAAATATGATCCAATCTATTTGAGTGGAGCTAATGTTCATGGTATATTATTTTCATTTACTTGAATTAAATCTTTGACAACCTTATTGATAAAGAACCTTACACAGTAATTCATAGTGCCTGTTTTGCAATCTTTTCCACATTAATATTTTTCCTCCTCCTTCTCCTCTCCTTCTTCTTCTTCTTCTTCTTCTTCTTCTTCTTCTTCTTCTTCTTCATCATTACCTTTCTTCAGAGTACATCTGTGCCATTGGATCAGGAGTAGCGGCCCTGTGTTCTACTAAACTGACAGAAGGAAAATTCTCAAAATGGCTCTTTGCATCATACTGCCTTACCGCTGTGAGTGGTTGTTGTTAATGCAGTCAGGACATGAATTTTTTTTCAATAGATTCAATCACTATCGCTTTCTTAATTTGACAACACTAAAATGTCAAATTCTCTTTTCAGAATGTTCCAATAATATTTTGCGACGCGTCATGACTTTTTTCTTTCAAGTATCGCGCAACTTTTGAGACCAAATTCGCCGCGCCGGCGCGTACCGTTTTCGTGCCACGCCCATTTGAAAAAAATTTGTCAACCCCAAAATTGCTCAAAAACGTGATTTTGTGTACAAAGTCAATGCAAATTGTGTTTTCACTAACATATCATAAAAACTTGAATATTTTTACTTTTGATGGCTCAAATTAATTTATTTTTGCAGTATTGTGCCTCAAATAATGTCTGCAACAAATATCAGTCAAAAAACAAACAAAAACAAAAGGTCAAAAAACAAAGAAATACATAAGAAATTCGTAAAACAATGAAATACATAAGAAATTAATGTCGATTTTTTTTTTTAAAAACAAATTTGTAGAAAATGCTAAAAGGAATATTTTCAAAAAGAAATCAGCTCAATTGGAGATTTAATGAGTGATTAAGAGCCCAAAACTTATTGTAAGCATAAATTAGCATATTTAATTATTTCAACAATTTTTTTTTGAAAAAGTAACCATATATTCTGGTAGAGTACGCCGCAAGCATCATACGTGCCAATTTTCGTCACGATCGCGCGTTCTACGGCCGAGATCTGATGAGGGGCGGAATCCCCCCCGCTGTGGCATTGCTCAAAAAGCCCAACCCGATTAGGGTTAATAATAGTTGTCAATTTGCGAAGGTGATAGTAATTTTCAAATTATGTCAGCATAGCGAATTAAGAATTTATGACCATTTTAGTGATTTATATTTTCATTTGAAAAATTATTTACGTCTAGCGAGAATCACGATGACAGAATAGAAATGGTCAAATTTAGTGCAGATTTTTTTTCTTTCTGCTCAAGCATCTGGTTTATTATTTAGAGCACTACATCAAAAGTTATTGAACCAAAACACAAAACTTGTTCTATTGTCCTGAAAGGGTTAATGCAGAGATGCCAGCTGTGCCTGAAGTGTATTTAATGTGAATTCAAGACTTTCGTCACATCTGAATGGTTGAGAGTATGGTTAACCACTAGACATAGAATCATGTTAAATCTGGCCTTCTATGTAACTGGGGTCCATTCCAGAATATACAGGAGGTAAAAAAATTGAACAAAACACGCCAGTAGTAATCATTGAGTGCGATAAAGGATCATCAGTAGTTAGTAGATGTGTGATGTAGATCTACGCACAATTTTATGAAACACAACCCTGTAGGCATAGTCCAAAGATTATTGTCATGGTATTTTATCTCATTCTATATCATGTTTTTCTTTTTGCAGCCATCAGTTTACGAGTTATCCAGATCATCATCATTTTCCAGTCTTCCAATCATTCTGGAGGATTTCATCAAAGATAATGCTGGAAAATTCACTGGTAATATCTCAAACACTTATCATCAAGATTTGTTCATTTTGAATTGAATGGAATGGAATTGACCTGAAAGATAATGCTGGAAGATACACTGGTAATATCTTGGAAAATCAATGTTCAAGATTTAATCATTCTGAATTTAATTAAATTGAATTGAGTTGAAAGATAATGATGGAAAATACACTGGTATTACCCCAAAAACTCATTCTTCAAGATTTATTCATTTTTAATTGAATTGAATGAAAATATAATGCTGGAAAATACACTGGTAATATCTCAGTAACGAAATCTTCAAGATGAAATCATTTTGAATTGAATTAAATGGTATTGACTTGAAAGATAATGCTGGAAAATATACTGGTAATATCTCAGAAACTCAATTTTATTATACGCTAACATTTTTGTTGTCTTTTTGTCCAATAATTTTGCAACCATGCTAATATTTTAACTACTTATTATGACCTTTTAATTGATTTTTCATAAACATGAGAATAGCAATCCTAAATATGTCTGAAATTCTATGGTAGAATAAGTAGTAGTAATAGTAGTAAGTTGTAGCGGTATATCACCATTGTTATTATCATCTGTTATATTTCTCCATCTTCTTATTTATCACCTCTCTGTTCATCATCATATTCAGCTTCTGTACATGAAGCTTTTGCTCATCAAAACCATAGCTATCATCAAATTTACCATTGGAATCTCCAAGATATCTTTATCATAATAAAGCCAACTAGCTGACAGACCACCCAATTTGTCTCAAAGACGAATTGCAATTCTTGTGAATATGGCCTGTCATTTATCATAAGGAAGCCAATTAATTGACAGACCACCTAATTTGTCTCAAAGACGAAATTAATTCTTGTGATTATTAGGTGGTCTGTCGTATTGAAATTGTATCACTTACTATCACCTATTATCACGATAACCATTACTATTATTATATCACTTAATATAATTTCCCACCTTCTTTTCTTGCAGCCAGTGACGTTGGTGCTATCCATGTGGTTGTTGATCGTTGCCTTATCACTGGTCAAAATGAAGCTTCTACAATCATAGCCGTCCAGAACCTTATACTCGCTACAAACTCAAGGTAGGAGTAAAAGAGACTCACCACCTAAATAAATTTTTATTTTAAAAGAAGAGTCTATCCCCCCCCCCCTCCCCCCAAAAAAAAATGTTTTAAAAAAAAAATCAACAGAAGCAGAACAAAATTGGTGAGCAGAACAAAAAAAGTTTTGATAAAAATCGGACACATAATAAAAAAAAATTCAGAATTTTTAAGGTTTGAAAAAGATGAGCAAATCAGTGAAAATGTCAGATATGTTGCCAATTTGATGACATTACGGGTGCACTACAAACCAGATTTGTTTTTATATTCATGGTGCAAAATTCATAATTTCTACAGAAAGATACAAAGTTTGTATAAACATGCAAATAGGGGATCTACATATCTCTCATGAAGATGTCCTTTAGTTAAAGTTTAGAAGAAATCATATTTTTTGGGAAAAAGTTACATTTTATGACAAGGATATTAATATTATAAATGGTCAGTTGTGCACCTGTGACGTCATCAGTTACCGATCACTGGTCACAATGAAGCGTCTACAATCATCGCTGTCCAGAACCTTATACTCGCCACAAACTCAAGGTAGGATTACAAGAGACTAACTAACTAACTCAATTTTGGATTTTAAAAGAANAAATAAATAAATAAATAAATAAATAAATAAAAATAAAAATAAAATAAATAAATAAATAAATAAATAAATAAATAAGATAAAAATAATAAATAAATTAATCAAAATATCAACAGAAGCAGAATAAATAAGTTGATGAAAATTGGACCGCACACTGTCAACTTTTGGAGCAAATGAATAAAAACTTGTGTTACTTAGACCTTGTAAGTCAAATGTCTTCTTAGTCGAACAGATTCTCTTGGTCTCTAATATTAAAATTAGGCAGAGTTGTGTGTATTCTCAAAATATACTAATTGTTTTAACTATTTTATGTTTGCATTACAGACAAGCCAAACCAGTTGGACGCTAATATGCATCTTATTCTCCCAAGGGGACCACTCCTTTTTTGGATGGTGGTTGTAGAAGTCCAGTGCAACCTCAAAAGAATGAGGTCCTTAGAAAAGAGATATTGCCTCTTCATATCCAAATCTATTGGGGCCAGAGAGGACCAGGAAACTCATTTATATAACCAGGGCGGTGTTTCACCAAGATAAGAAAGACCTTATGAACAACTTTATAAACGACTTTATAAACGACTGGTATCAGTTCTTGTGCTGAATGAACAAGAATCTTATTGATATTAGTCTCTTTAACGTACTCCAGTCTTTCTTAAAGTTGTGAATAACTTGAAGAACGACTTGGTGAAACACCGCCCAGAACTTGCTATAATCAGTACTCATTTTAACCCATTGACTAATGGAACTGGGTAGCCCTTTGCACAAAGTCTATGGGGATTACAGAATTCAGTTGTCATTGGGTTAACAAGGTCACATCATACATGTATTTGAATTACATTTCACCACTATTATCATAATTATATATTACCTTTTCATCAAAACCATTATCATGATTATAAACATTCCATTGAAATATTGCGTTCCGCTCGGGCAAAACCAGGCGCTAGTCAGATAATCATCTTGGTTCCTGAAATCAGAAACTTTTCATCAAATTGCGTTCTGTCCTGTTGTAATGGGGAACCCAAGGCGGTGTTTCACTAAGATAAGAACGTAAAGTCGTGCGTAAAGTCTTTCTTATCTTGGTGAAACACCGCCCAAAACTTGCTATAATCAGTGCTCCTTTTTAATCCATTGACTAATGGAACTGGGTAGCCCCTGAACAAAGTCTATGGGGATTACAGAATTCAGTAGTCATTGGGTTATTAAAGTCACATCCTACATGTATTTGAATTGTACTTCACCACTATTATGATTATTATACGTTACCTTTTCATCAAAACCATTATCATGATTATAAACATTTCATTGCAATATTACGTTGCGTTCTGGCAATACCAGGTGCTTGTCCGATAATTATTTTTTTCGAAATGAAGTCAAAAAGGAGCTTGAGCTTTCGATCCTAGCAGAATCTTAATCATAAGCAAAATGACAAGGAAATGAAGTGAGCACACACCTTTTTTCCTGGAATCAGAAACTTCTTCATCAAACTGCACTCTATCTTGTTGTAATTGGGAAACCAAAGTGGTGTTTCACTAAGATAAGAAAGACTGTAAGAACGACTTTTAAAGCGACTGGTATCCATTCTTGTGCCTAATCATTTTCTTTCTAGAAAGTGAATGGTAGCACATGTTAACAAGGAATATTATTCTTATGCCTTCACCACTTTAAGCTGGTGACGCAAACATTATGGCCCGTATTCCGATAGCGAGGTTTAAGTTAACCCTGGTCTAAATCTGTGGTTTAAGTATGGGTAGCCAAAAGTGCCAACATTTTATTTACAATGAATATTTCGTATGTTAACTGCTCTCTTTTCCCATACTCTAATAATGTAGAAA
>BQKZ01000865.1:17976-39009 GCA_036244855.1 Temnopleurus reevesii
AATATATATATTTCTTGAACATAATTGCTTGATATGTGTTGAACATTATCCAGCAACAAAATTTTCTCTAAAGATTAAAAAGACGGATTAAAAAGCAATGATATATAATAAGCCCATTGTAGAGAAGTGACGCACCTACGTCATCACTATTTGATGTCACGTAATGTAAAGTTGCCAATTTGCTAAAAATATAACTATTTAAATTATTTTTAAAAACCCTTCAAAAATTCATAACTTTCTTATTTATTGTCTGATTTTTCTCAAACTTTTTTTGATATGTTCGTCTAATTTTTGTTCTTTTAATCAAAGCAAGTTATTTTTGGCCTGGAGTAACCGTTTAAGGACCATTCTATCCAAATGCGGGTAGCAGGAAAAGGAATGCACCCAGTCATACGTGTGCCTTTTTTACCTGGTACTGGTTTTCCGGCCGCTTCCACGCTCTTGAGGCCGACTCACACCTTTGCGCTTTTAGTCTGCGTTAGTCCAACGTTTTTGAAAATTAAAAAAAAACGCGCCCCGAGCGCACATTGTACGGTGATCAGATGGTGGACTGACGTTCGTTTTGCACTCAAGGAGCATACACCGAGCGTCATTCCACCGCATAACCAGCGCCTTTGTGCGTCTAAGGAGCGTTTTACATGTTCAAAAACGCTGAAAAACGCAAAGGTGTTAGTCGGTCTTTAGGAACTTTGGATACGATAGTTGAACGTATTTTAACTAAATGAAACATTGTGAGCAACATTTTAGGCTGCATTATTGAACCTATATTTTACTGCTATTCTATTGTTGGAGGTGCTATTGTCATGGGCCGCAGAAGTATTCTTAAAAAGCGGTGGTTTTACATGGGGTGGATTTGTTACTGTCAGGGGCCGCAGAACTATTTTAAAGAAGTGGGGGTGCCACAAAGAGGGGGGGGGGTGGATTACTATTTTTACACAATCCCATATAGACTTTCATGTAATAATATAAAGGTTGAAAGGTTGTGGTCTGCACCCTCCTCAATTTCAAAATTCATCTATTGACCAACAACAAAGGCACATACGACTGAAAAATGGGCTGTTCTGCAGGCATTGTAAGTTATGGAATTTTAAATGAATATATATCGGCGTCGGAAGTTTGGTGTCGTGAAATTTGAAGATATGCGGGTCAGATATATACCTGTGGAAACAATAGCAAAGATCTACAGTATGTAGAATCTTGCTATTTTCGATCAGCAAATTGCCCAAGAATAGGGAAAATATTGACACTGGTTCCTCAACTTTTCGAGATCTATGATGCTTGACGCCCCCCCCCCCCCCATTAACTATAGTGGGCTTTAATTGGATGGGCAAGCCCTCGGGTTTAAAATGGTCACCCAAATTGTTATGAGCAGGGCTTCCCAGGGTGAAAAGGAGAATGAAAAAGGCATCCTACTAAATAATTTGCCTAATCTTGTGTGTAAATTTGTTTGATGTTTGTTTGGCTGCGTATTTCTCACAACCTATTACACCAATCGTCCCCAAATTTTTCTTTTCCCCGTTTTAGATAACAGAAAGAAACCTTAGACTATTAACAATTACTGTCGATGCCTAATTATAATTTCCTATTTCATAATTCGTAACTTTCATTCGCTGAGCCCTGAATATCAACTAGGTGTACGCAATTCTCTTTAACTGTGAGGCGTCAGCGAACACGAGGTTATGCACGAGTACGGTGTGACCCATACAGTGTGTGACCAGTATACGCCATGCTTTCGCTCGTCGGAGCGACGGCCCGGAACGGGCGGAGCGATTGGTGGTATTATTGTCTGCCATGTGTCTGCGGTATGTGGGTTTGCATTCATTTTCTGCTTGAATGTGAAACATGTTTCGGGAGACCGATGATGGCCGGGTTAGCGGATGGATATCCTGATTCCTTCAACATGCAACAATATTTTAATATCCCAATCACATTCCTATTTTTCGAAAGAGATATTCTTCGAACGAAAGATTCTCATGTCGAATGATAATGACGATATAATAATCATTATTATTATCATTATAATGATAATAATGATGATAATGAACGTTTCTTTCACAGTGCTTATCACTTGCTCAAGGAAAGTCCCTATTAGCAGATTAGTGCTTGGAGATGAAGATAGAATTTGGATTATAAAAAAAAACTGATATTCGTGCTTAACATCATGAACATGGATATACTGGATTATTAACAGGAAAAGAAAATGGTGTTCATTATTTAAAAACAGTAAGCAGATTGATTATATAACCGCTCGTAACAAAAATAAATTCAACAACACATCTGAATACAAAATAAAGGTATTTCTATAGTCTTACAGACTTTATCGGATGCTTCCATCCCGTGGTTGTAAACCTGTCATATAACCACTGATAATGTCAAATCTACGAAATGAACCTATGAAAATAAAGGTAACATATACAATTCTGAAGATCAAAACAATGGCATAACCAACAAAAACAAAATAGTGAGATAAACTCAAACTCTCAGTGTCATAAACATTTTAGCTTTATATTAGAGTTATCAATTTTTCCTGATGAACGAAGAACACAAAATGTTATTTTCATTTTCCCTCTCTGTCAGTTTAAAAATGTTCACATTCCACAACGATCCTTATTTTAGTAGTGCATCCTCCTTTTTATTGGTTATTCCGTTTCCAGGTCAAGATCCTTCTGGTTACTTGGAAGAAATCACAAAGTTCACATGAATCACTCAGTCACNAAAACACGTGATTGCTTTTATTCCATGACCTCGTGATGAATTTCCCGTCGTCAGTCTTTTTATAGATTTATTCTTTCTATTTTCTTTATTTCAGTTACAGGAAAACTAGAAATGAGAAAAAAATCATGGTGAAAAGTCAAGTGTGAATAAAGACTGGCTACAAAAAAAAAAGAAGTTCTAACTTTATTCCAGCTGGATCGTGATATACAATGAAACGTCCAAAATACAGAACGATATAACTTACAAAACGTGATTAAAAGAGATACGGTATAAAACAAAATAAACTGTATCAAAAGTAATCTAGAGAAAGAAGAGGGACGGGAAGAAGAAGGAAAAGGAGTTTGTTTGTTCGTTTGTGTGTTTGTTCCATAAATTCAATATAATCATAGTACACATTAAACAAAGAGGAGGTGGAGACCAAGAAAAATAAATAGAATAGCATTCAAGAACAAGATACTAACGAGAAGAGAAGGAAGAAGAACGAGGGAAAAAAAGAAGAATAATAAGGAGAAGGGAATGATGAGACACTATGATAACTATAATAAGACAAAAAAAAAAGAAAAAGAAGGAGGGAGAAGAAGAAGAAGAAGAAGAAGAAGAAGAAGAAGAAGAAGAAGAAGAAGAAGAAAAGAATGATAGTAAGAAGAATGATAGGATAACAAGAAGAAGGCCATAATGATGGTATGATAACGAAAACGATGAATTTCAACAAAAATGATAATAGCCATAACGACAATAATAGGTATACTGCAACCTGTAATTACAATTGTAGCACCTCACGTGTTTATTCAATAATCCATGAAATTCGTCCGTGTTTTCACGAAGTGACGGGAGCCAGAGGGTATATTGTTACACGAAATGAGTAAAAATCTATTGAAACGTATCAATCTATAGAATTATCACATTGCTCGATAGGATACCGGTTGAATTGGCGCTATATCGGGATGTCTTTGTCTTCATGCAACAATACCCTTTGGCTGCCGTCACTTCGTGAAAACACGGAAGAATTGTGTGATACCTCATATTACCCCTTCTACCAGTTGAATGAGTAATGGCGCATGTCAGTTCTTTCATTCATTTTTTTCATATATATATTTCCTTAAATCATCAAATTATGAAGTATATCTCATGATTGTCCTTGAAATCATTAGCATTTTGTTTTGGGCTGTGTTTTTGTGGTAACCTTACTGGTAGCTAGCAGGAACGGAAATATCAAGTGTACCATGTCTACAGTAAGCAGGTAAGGGTGGATCCAGGATTACCCAATAATGGGGTGCCTGTAGCTTGGTCTCCAGGGGCCGATTGCTCGAAATGGTCTCCGCTATCTTATTTTGTGCAACGCTCTTACCACAGACATATCAGCATTTGTGTCTATTTTAGGAGGGTGACAGTCAAGAAGTTAATACGTCTTAGCATTTGATGGCTTAACTTCTTGTCCCACCCTCTGAACATCCGTAACAGAGTTTGTGGCTTTTTAAAAGGATGTCTTTTTAAGACGTCTTAAGAAGAGGGTATATCTAAAACTTTTCTGGTAACTAGCCCTGGGACGTGAACCCCCCCCCCCCCCCNGTGGTGGAATATCAAAGTTTTATCACACACACTATTAATATGCCCAAATTCTGACTTCATGTTTTTCAGTGTTAGCCTAACTTTGCCAAACGTGATAGTCCAGTTGAGGACTTTGTGTTCTGATGACACCCACCTCTGCATATTCTTTTACACTGAACAGATATCATACCCCTCTGATCGCGCGATCAGATGGGTATACAGATCAGAGGGTTATGTAAAAAAAAAAAGGACTCTGTGGTTAAGTGCTATGCAGTCACTGTTTGTTCAGAGTAAGAGAATATGCAGAGGTGGGTGCTATCAGAACACACAGTCCTCAATTGGACTACCAACGCGACTGCATCTAGCCTCTTTTAATTAGGAGACATGAACAAATTTAGTCCATTGGAAACAATCATCCCCACATGGCCCCGCATATTTTACTTACTGTAACGACTGCCAGTAACATTATCAGGGACACTTTTATAGGGTATACATGTTATATGGTAAAAGAGGATGATATCCGATATAAATTTACTTTGGTACCCTTACATTTTAGTTCTGTTCGTGAGTACATTGCAATAGACAAAGTCAATCTACTTCATATAGGCCTATGTAATAGATACGACGACAATGTTTATGATGAAAACACGAAGCAAGGTAATATACCCAATTTTATGGGGCAGTTACACCTACATGTTGATTCCATCCTGCTGACCAACAGAATTGTCTTAAATTCAAACTATAATCAGGCTTAGGAACTAATGTTTTGTTTAATCAATGACTTTGTAGAATTGCGATTGAGAAAAAGTAACCTTCAAATATTAGATTCCAAACAGAATAAGACAGTAATATAAGGGAGTTGGGATTCTCCCTGGTAATATTCACAATTTTGTTGATGCGGTTTGAGAGCAGGGTCGGGTTCAGTCTGTTGATGTGACCGCTCTAAGATATGTGTTTAATGTGTTGATACAAGGATGTTCGAATATATCACGAATATTCATGACGACGAACTCGAGAAGTACATTTAACCCTGTTTTTTTTTAGTAAAATCTACCACTTGCAAAATTGTGAATAAGCTCCAATACTGACAGACTGACAAAGCTGATACAGATAAACGTTTACACTGACGGATGAAAGGCGGTGATATCATCTTATACGCAAACTGTTACAAATAATTCCTGACTCAGCAGAGGGCTGTTATATTTTGCGGCTTTTTAGTGACTTTTTTGCACCAAAAGTGAAAGTTTATCACCATGCCAACGATGACTGTGTACACCAATGCTGCACGTGAGGCGTTTCCTGAGGATTTTCTCCCCGACACCGTTAGATTGATATGCAAACTACTCGACAAGCCTTTCAAGGTAAATATGAAGATTTTCTATCAACATTTTTTCTTGGATTTTGAAAATATACGTTTTCAAAATCCATCTGATATCCAAATAAAAAGAAGAAAAGGGAGGTTTGGGGTTGCCAATGCACCATCATACAGTGGCTAAACTTTGTGTAAACTATTTTCTCATTTTCTACTTGGAAAAGTGAAATTTTTTACCTATATCCGAAGTCCAGGATTAGAGCTTTTTTTAAATGGCCCCCTCCCCACCCCACGCTTAAGATGGCCAACTTCCAAATTGACCAACCAAGCAATACAATATTATGACTTATATCCGAAGTTCGTGATTGGGGCGTTTTAAATTGACCCCCTCCCCCACCCCATGCGTAACATAAAAAGGGGCAACTTCCAAACTGACCATCAAACCAATGCAAAACAAACCATGTTTTAAATTATCACTATTATAATGCTATTGCGGATCATAAAGCTATTCCGCTTGCTTGTTAACCGAACACTAATTATGACCATGATGACGGGGTCGATATGGTCGCCCCTTTTTCAAATTTGAATGAAGCCTCCTCATTGGAAAGGCTATATCGTTGAAGAATTTCATCTGTGAGGAATATCAAAAATATACTGACATATAGCATTTAAACACGCCATATCTCTATTCACCTATTCAGATACAATTACCCGGCAATAGCATAGCTGTCATATGGGCACATTTGCATTTAAAGGAATAAATTTCTGCCGATACACATTCACCTCACCTGGGTTATGTGCAGCACAATGTGGATAAATTTCTTGCAGAAGGAAATTGATGCCATAGGTGAGATTCGAAGCTACGACCCTCGGGTTGAAAGGCCAGAGTCAGAACCACAACACCACGAGGCGTCCACAAACTGTTAATCCAAATATATTTCAGAGTAAAAATTGTATTGTTTCTTCATTATCTTAGGGCGTAGCAGTGATATTGTGTAACGATGTCGACATGCAAGTTGGCGCGGTGGTCAGCGACCAAGCCATCAAAGTCCAGGTCATTGGGGTCGGTGACTTCGAGGACGATGTCCGGAATGAAGAGTTTGTCGCAGCCGTGATCGAATACCTGAACGAGATCACGGGTATATCGACGGAATTGTGAGTTTACTCGATTATGTTTGAGTTCTAGGGATGTTTTCTGTCCAGTTGCAGAATGATCTCCAATCCTTTCATTTGTGAATGAATGGGTGATATACAAACAGGAAGAGGACTATTCTCCCGGAGGGTGTTTCATCAAGATTTGTCGCATAGACAATTAGTCAGCGCTGACAAATTCCTTGATTGTGATTGGATGAAAAGCACTATCGCTGACAGTTGCTATGGGAACTGTCGGAAAATGACGCCTTGTCGCTGCGACAAATCTTGATGAAACACCCCCCCCCCCCCCCCCCCCCGATGTGTATAATGCAATCATAATCATGACAAATAATTGCATGACGAATAATTGCAAAGAAAAAAAAACAGTACTTGATTCAATAGGCGGGTTTACTTATATATTCAAAATTATGTGCGTTTAACGTAGTTACGCGGTATTCCATAGGCCGGTTGATAACAATAAGACTACAATAACTTTACTTGTTGCTATGTCGGGCAAGCCTCGGGCAAGCTTTTGGGTTGTCAAGAACAACATTTGTGTTAGAGGTATGCATAAAATTTGCATTTATTAGTAAACCCGCCTATTGTAAAGCGTGGCTGATTATATAAAATATTGGCTTCAAATAACTATAGATACAATTGATTTAAAAAGTTATGACGGTGTTTGTAAACCGGTTCTTAAAAAATGATATAATAAAAGTGAAGATTAGGGAATATATTTTATTATAGAGCGAAGACACTGTCTTGGGCAAACAGACAGAAGAAAAGTTGCTCAATGTGTAGTGCAATATACTTGTCAAGAAAAACACAAAAAGCAGGAATGTCAAAGTACTAATAAGCCAAAGTTGCATAATTCGTGACTGATTGAAGTGGGGAAAGCGTCAGAGTTAGGATGGCGATAAAATTTAAGTAAGAGGGCACCAAATTACCCTTCAATTTGTGTAATTTGTTTGTTAGCACAATCCCCCCCCCCCCCCCCCCCCCCCCCCTCCGCAGCGAAATTTGTTAGGGCTGATATGTACAAGCCTTCATTTCGTGTTTTTATTTTGCATTTCTTTTTTAGTTCCTCGAGGGAGGGGGAGGCACAAACTTTCAAATTGGTCTGCCCCCCCCCCCTGGTTCTTCTAACCCAATCCTGGGTGTGTACTTCCTACGAACTTCCATTCATGATAAAAGTACTTCAATCGTGAAACATTCAATTTGTAAATACCTAAATCTGCATGATAATTTGTTTTGTTTTGTTTTTTTTTCTTAATTTTTCTCAGGATTTCCGTCTCCCTGAAAGATCTCTTGCCGATTCAGATCGGATTCACTGGAGGAGAGCTGGCTTACGACAAAATACAGAGAAGGAAAAGAGCCGAGGCAGGGTACGAGTCGACAAGATTATGAAACTCGTCGACTTGAGAGTCTCCATCATAGTGCTGACATACACACTAAGAACTAGTCAATTGACTAGTCTGAAGGGTAACACGGACACTTTTTTTCTGAGTCAAAAGTGATTCGAATCTAAATAAAATGTAATTAATTCAGGCAATTGCTAATCTAATTGCTAGTTTTTTTAACAGATTCTAGTCACTTTTGACTAGAAAGAGAATGAGTGTCCCTCGTCAATTTGACTAATTTAAAGGATCTGAGTAACAAATACCATTTTTGTAGTCAAAAGTGATTAGAACCTGATAAAAATGACAAATGAAATCTAGTAATTTCTGAAATGGTTCCTTGTTCGTTTATACAGATTCTAGTCACCTTTGATTATAAGAGATTAAGCGCCCCTGGAATCCTTTGAAGTAGTCAAATTGACTAGTTTAAAATTAACTAATCAAATTATTTTGATTAGTCAATTTTAAACTAGTCATAATGACATAATACTTTACGAGGTTATTGAAAAGAAATTTATATTAATTGCCAATCAGTTATAAATTCATGTCAGAAAATGTGTGGGAAGTTATGGAAATTAATGGTTTTTTTTAATGCTGTGTAATTAAAATAGTAAGATTTGTCTCAGACATAAAGTGTGCTCTATATAATGTGCTCTCAAAGGAGATAATATAATCATTCATTTGAAATAAAATAAAATAATATGATTAGATAGTAAGAATAAATTCAAAATAAGGATATAAAACATAATTTTTGTATGTTACAAAAATATGATATTTATTGAATAACAACTTAAAGTAATATATCAATATACAAACATAATTTCTAATGTTTCAAAATCTTTAGTCGGTTAATTTGAAATGCAACTAAGATTTACCACACAAATAATGAAATCACATAATCTAAATCAAATGAATATCTTGTGACCAAGAAAAAGTAGCAGAAACTTGCTCATTGAAGCAAAAAGTAGTTTTCATTCTTATAAGTTATAACTTTCCCATAACTGCTATTATTATAGATGTGATAATTACAGGGTCGTTCACAATTATCAACATTTTCACTGACGTACAAACCGTACATTGGGGGGAGGGGGTCAACACCTGGTGTATGCTTTACTATTTTGAAAAATGTTGATCTAAATTATCGATGCCAATATAAAATGAAAAAAAAGAAATACCCGATTTTCTAGTTTAAACTCTCCATTCTTGTCCCCAAGAGGGAACTTACTTTGTTTTTCAAGCAAGACTGTTGGGTCATTGTGCAGCTGAAGACTGAAAATGAGTGAACGTAACATGAAGACTGAACAATATGTGAACAAGAAGTGAACAAGAAGAGAACAAGAAGTGAATATGTAAAAACCCAGAAAAAATCAACATTTTCTTTTGTACACTTTTTTGGGGGTCTTAAAAAGTGTATGGTTTGTACACTTGTGAAAATGTTGATAATTGTGAACGACCCCTAAGTTAGTAAATGTATTTCTCAGCCATTTCCTTTGCCTGGTCAAAGATGTATGAACGGACACAATCTTAAATGTTGAAAATGTCTGGAGAAATGTGTTAAATTCAAGTTCAAAGTCCATGTATAACAATAGAATTGACATTCGCAAAATGATTTGTAATAAAAAGAATCATTACTTCACAATATAACAGGTATGTACACTGTATGTTGTTTGGTTCCTTGGTATGTATTAATGTAGACCTCCTGTCCTCTCAATACAAAAAAGAGGCTCGGTTTTACTCATAAAGAGAGATGAAAAATCAATTCTCATAAGAGCGTGAAACACAATTATCATAAAATTCTATGAAAATACAAGTTGAAAATAATGATAACGATAACATTATCATTATTCATTGGCATTTTTCCCATTAGCCAGAGCACTTTAATAAGATTATTACCAAAGTGATAGGATATATAACAAAATCAACTGCACTTAGGGAGCTTTACAGTTGCTCCATGGGGAGCATCCACAATAGTAACCTACTGTGGCATTGGCCATTTTCATATCCTACCAGGCACCCATTTAAAAACCTGGGTTGAGTGCAGCACAGTGTGGATAAATTTCTTGCAGAAGGAAATTAACGCCACGGGTAGGATCCATAACGCCATCCCTTTAGTTGAGAGGCGAGGGTCGGGACAACTACACCACAACACTTCAATTAAGATTGAAAAAAAATCCTTATCTTCCATCAAAAGTTGTAATCGTCCTTTGGTCTGATTCTTTATGTACATGCAGATGAGACTGAAGCGAAATAATTAGAAGTTTGGTAATTGTATCTCACACATTTCTAATCCATAAATACCTATTTCCGGGATACACGTAAGGAACATTCCCATAAACCCTTTTCACACAAATACAAACATAAGTTAGAAGTTAAAAATAATATCAAATGTTAATTTTCTTGATACATAATGCAAATAAATACATACTTTAGCAGATAGAAATAATATCAAATATAATATACTGAACAATTTATAAATATGTAATCCATACTATATTTAAAAATAGCTTGAGTCGGCTAAAATGAGATGCTTTTAATTGAGATGCAAGCAATAATTCCCACACAAATCATAAGATAGAAAAGAAATAGACCACAAAACCCAAAATACAAATATCATTCAGATGAAATATACAAATTACATTTTTGTAACACTTTCAGTGATTAATTTTTTGCAGGAAAAAATTGCAATTGCTTTTTTTAATTGAATAATTCTTGCCTTATCCCAACATGGATAAACACTGATTGACAGTGCTTTACCGAGAAGCTGAGAAAAAAAATCTCAGGCATGTTGGGATAAGGCAAGAATTATTCAATTATTTATCTACCCAACACAAAAATCATTTAATTGCTTTTTTGTTACACAAACAGGAAACATGCTCAATTCTGTTGGGGGAGAATGATTTCATTTTTGTGTAGAACATAATTAGAGGCATGGGCTGGATAGACAAACCCATGATGCATCAGGGAGATCAGAAAATACGTGTCGATCCAATTTGGTTTGTTTTGGCCTCGGAACACCCCTACCTACCCCATACCAGACAACGCCATTAATATTACTGTAAGACAGTAGCTTAGAATGACAATAGAGCCTATACAAGATATACAAGCAATGTGCCAATGTGCATCAACCTATGAAAATGGATTGTTGAATAAATTCACAAAGGTCAATCGCATGAAATGGTCTTAATTCTCTACTCGTTCTCGTCTATCACCCTAACATGTGGACACACAAGAAGAGTTTGATACATCTATTGGGGACTGTCGCAAGCAGGAAATCTATTAACCTGAAGATAATGTCTAAGACCCTTTCTTGCAACTGGCCCCTAGGTGATATTTAACCAAGTTACACAAGACTTTAGGAACAAATTTAAGAACGTCTGGAATCTCTTGCTGAATACATGTAAAACTATCGGTTATCAAGCACAAGAAGTGATACCAGTCGTTCTTAAAATTATTCTTAAAGTCTTTAATAACTTAATGAAACACCCTCCTGGGACGTGTTTCACCAAGATAAGAAAGACTATAAGAACGACTTTAGGTTCGAATGGTATCAGTTTGTGCGCTGAATGCGCGCAATAATGTGAAACATTACACGCAAGATGGGAGTCCAGTCGATCTTAAAGTCGTTCTTAAAGTCTTTCTTATTTTGGTGAAACAGCACCCTGGGCAGTGTTTCACCAAGTCGTACTTATAGTCACGCACGACTTTAAGAAAGACTGGAGTATGTTAACAAGTGTCATACGTGTATGATTTTGGATCATTGAGCACAAGAACTGGTACCAGTCTTGCATAAAGTCGCTCATAAAGTAACTTGGTGAAATACCGCCCTGGGTTGTGTTTCATAAAGCTGTACGTTGATCTATGCATGACTCTACAAGTGACTGGTGACTCTTTCTCGCACCCAATGATAATCCCTGATGCCGAATCACGTCGAAGAAAGGATCACCAGTTGTTTGTACAATTGTGCACAGATCTGCGCACAGCTTTATGAAACACAACCAAGGTCTCCAGCTGAATTGCCTTCCAAAATGTACATTAATCAAATTGTTTTGATTTTTCTTGTTCTGTTAAATTGTAAAGCGCTATGGTACTCTCTGTTTTTAGTGCTATAGAAATAATCTATATTATTATTATTATTATTATCATTATTATTATGATACATTTTGTCATCATACCAAAAGAACACTTTTCAAAAGATAAAAAAATACAGATAAGTACAGATTCATATTTCAGTTATACAATTTAAGTATGTTTACAGAATACAACTTTAAATGGAATTACCTAAACCCTACCTAGGATGACATAAACCCAATGAAATAGAAAAATTTAGCAAATTAAGGTCAAAGAATTTTAACACCACAAAAAAATTTTGCAAGGAGGAATTTTCAAGAAGCCAAATACATAATACCGTCCCATGTTTACTGCCTCTAAGTATTGCTTCATATATCTAGCAAAGAGTTGTTAATATTCCTCATAAGAATAATCAACTATGCAATGTAATTAAAATGTTCAACCTATTAAAGACATCACAAACATTGGCATCCTGTTTCATTTTCCAAATCATTATTTAAAGAAATGCATAATTTGCCAGGTACTCAAAATTTGGCAGTAAATGTTTAAAACAAAATTGGGGCAGTAAATCTTTCTTCAGGATCACGATTCAAGAGAAAATATATTAAGCTATCAAATGACCTCCTTGACTTTAAAACAGGGTCTATACAAAACATTAACACTTCAAGCAATTATAGAATTATCCAAAGAAAAGATCATTTTTTATGGATGTGATGACATTGGTGACCTTTGCCCTCATGAGTCCAAAATGCACTGTGAGCAGAAGGGACAAAGAACTGGGACAAAGTAAACAACTTCCATTCAAGCATTCACAACTATAGTTAGAGGCACACAAACGGAATGACTTTCCATCTTATTCTGTAGAGAAATGTTGTACAAGTGTTGGTGAATGATAAGGGAAACTGCCTTCCTCTTTCGTGTAGTTAGCCATTGTGAATGCTTGAATGAAGTTGTTAACTTTGTCCCAGTTCTTTGTCCCTTCTGCTCACAGTGGTGTAACCACATCGCTGTCACTCATTGTCCATACATGTTGCAAATGGATAAAAATAGATAAAGAGAACTGCTGAAACTTCTTATCCAATAATGGAGAGCTGTGGAGTAAAATGAAGTCAAAAAGGAGCTTGAGCTTTCGATCCTAGCAGAATCTTAATCTTAGACCCCATTTACACCAGACGAAAAAGCCGACCTAAAGCTTGGTGTAAACATAAAGGAGGCCTGAGGCCGGCCCCAATTTCGGACCACCGTGACCTCTGGAGGTAGTCTGAGGCCGGCCTCAGGCCTCCAATTTTTTGGTGTAAACAGAAGGAGGCCTCAGGCCTCCAATTTTGCATGATTTAATTGACATGAAAATCTGGGAAATATAGGGATAGACAGAAAATGAGGATAGAATAAGCGATAAACAAAGAATAACATAAGGATAGACAGAAAATGAAGATAGGATAAGCGATAAACAAAGAATAATATAAGGATAGACANTGTGTGTCCTTCGGTGGGCAGTGGCATAAAAATCTTTAATAATTATTTTACTTGCTTATTTGTTACGATGTTGAACTGGTTTTGGGAGGTTTCCGCGCTAAGCCACACTCCTTCAAATCTGTTTCCAATTGGCCCTGCAAAAATAATAGAGGTAAAAATGAAATAGGGTTAAACATATGATAAAATACCAAAATGACTTAATTCGTCTGTGTTTTCACAAAGTGACGGGAGCCAGAGGGTATTGTTACACGAAATGAGTTACAAATCCATTGAAACGTGTCCTTCTATAGAATTAACTCGATGTTTGATGGGATGCCCGTTGAATTGGCGCTATGTCGGGATTTCTCTGTCTTCATGCAAGAATGCCCTTTGGCTCCCGTCACTTCGTGAAAATATGGATGAGTTAATACAAAATGATTATGGTTCATTACTTTATAAGTTGAAATTTTTGCTGATAATTTCACGACCATAAATTCGCAAAGATTGTCCCTCATTATAAGATTCATCGACTTATATACCATGATCTTTCAAAGCGCAAAAACACAAGCCCCGCTAATATGTAAATGTTTTTGAAGTTCAGTTAATTCATTAAAATGTACATATGAATATAATAGTAGCTTATACACTAGTTCATTCAATGAGGTAAAATATGATACAAATTTAGCTTACATACAAATAAGTTGACTAATTTGTGGAATTTATTGCTTTGCTGCAATCTAAAAGCAATAAACAAAGAAAGCTCTTTTTTTTTTCAAATGAACCATTGTTTTTTAATCATAGCTTATGTCAAGTTTTATCACTTTCTAAAAGGGGGACTTACTTATTGGTGCTTATAAATTGTACATACCCCAACATCGGCATGGCTTATGTCAAGTTTTGCCACTTCTAAAGAGGGGGACTCAATTGTTTCTGTTCATACATTATCAGGCAATGGTTAAGATGAATTTACAAAAAAACCTACCTTTACAGCACCTCCGACGCTTGTTATATCCAAGAGGAACGTGTCATGTCCAAAGATTGAGTTGAGTTCATAGAAGCTTACACAATCATTTCCTGTAGGAGTGACAAAAATTTAAAAAGTGAAACACATAATTATTCCGAAAGAAAGACCAAGAATAATATGAAATTTCATACATCAGGGACCTTGAAACTGTAGGGATGGCAAGGGGGCTATGGGGCTACATCCATTCCCCAATTTGTTCTCAGTAAATCCATGCAAAACATATGGCAGCGTGGAAAATTGTAAAACATAGCTCCTACATTTTTCAAGATGTTCCATAGTGCCTGTTCATCCCGGTCTTTATTAAAGATTGTTTCTAAAACCAAATCATAGTGGAAAGTTACAAAAACAATTTGTTCAAACATTATGATATTTACAAATTCCTGCAAGGTATAGTTGTATATATTAAACTGGTAAGCCGGTTATATAAATAACGTTGCACGATGTTGAACATGTCAATATTTCTGCATTAATTATGATGATGGCCCTCATTAATTTCACTGAAAAGCCAACAACATTCTCAGCATATAATACCTGATTCTTTGAGAAGATCGGCCATCTCCCTCTGCTGCCAAATAGGTATGAGAATATCCGTCTGCACTCCGAGCACCATGACGGGGCATTGAACCCTCGATACACCCTCCTTCAGGGAGCGGAACCCCTCACCCATGTCAAACATGTCCATGGCCTTGTGGAAAGGAGATAAGAAAATAAGACAAATATTTTGGAAGATTTAAAATACAAAATTTTCACAGAAATTTTCAAATTATACATTTGTGTATAAAGTACACAACAAAGGTCACTCTGCCTAAGTCGAATCTCTCGGTACCATAAAAATCTCTTTGACTAAGGAGAAAGTTGGCTGACAAGAGGTAAATAGCATATGTTTCATATCATTTTCTGACTTTATCAGACATGGGGGTCTTGCTATAAACTTGCAATTGAAAATTGAAACATGCATTTTCATTTGCGCACAGTCCGCACTTCTGACAAGTTGCGCATGGAAAAATGATTTTGATTGGCACATTCAGATCAACTGCAACTTTCAAACAACACCGACTTTAGGGGTCTTGCAATAAACTGGCGATCAATTGCAAATTGATACACGCATTTTCATTTGCACGCAGTCTGTGCTTCTGACAAGGCGCACATGAAACAATGATTTTGATTGGCAAATACGGATCAACTGCAACTTGCAATTGATCACATATTTGGAACTTTGACTTTGGCATAGTTGACTGTATTTAAATATATGAAGCTCTAAGAAATTATATTGAAATTATAGATTTGAGTCCGATGGCGAGGCTATTTTTCCGAGGGTAAAAGACCCAAGGAAAAATAATCACTTTTGCTTGCCCATCCAAATGTCTTAACTAAATTCAAAGTAATGGAATGTAGCCTATATAAGACTCATCTTCGATGTGTAACGGAGCCAGTGAAGGTTCTCCGCTGCTCATGACCTCAAAGACAGCCTTCAAGCTTGCATAAGACTAGCTAGACATAGCGACAAACAGAGACTCACCTTTGAGATGTAAAGGAGTGAGTTTGGGTCGTATTTATTGCTGAAGGTCTCTTCTTAGTGCATGATGTATTCTTCTTTCTCATAGGATGGAAATGAGCTTGCCTGAGTTTAGCCAGACATAGCGACAAACAGAGACTCACCTTTGAGATGTATAGGAGTGAGTTGGGATCATATTTATTGCTGAAAGTCTCTCCCTGGTGCATGATATATTCTTCTATTTCAAAAGATGGACAAAGTGATGGGGGTTCTGCTGGGTCGATCAGCTTCCGGCCGAAACGTTTCTTCCACTCTGGACCACTCCTGTATGTGATGGTTGCAATCTCCCTACAAGGCAGATGAAATAAGTATTGTTATTCATATTGGGGCGAAAATATCATCATTATCATTATCATCATTAACATCATCATAATCATAATCATTATCATCATCATCATCACCACCATCATCATCACCACAACCACCATCACCATCAACACCACTACCAATACCACACCACCCCAACCACCACCTCTACCACTACCACCACCATCATCATAATCATTATCATCATCATCATCATCATCATCATCATCATCATCATCATCATCATCGTCATCGTCATCGTCATCGTCATCATCATCATCATCAATCATCATCATCATCATCATCATCATCATCATCATCATCTTCATCATCATCATCATCATCATCATCATCATCCTCCTCATCATCACCATCATCATCATCATCACTATCATCATCATCATCGTCATCATCATCCTCTTCGACCTCTTCTGCCACATCATCTTCACTTTTAAAATCATCATCATAATCATCATCATCATCATCATCATCATCACCTTCACCATCACCATCATCACCACCACCACTTTCATCACCATACCTTGCCAGTTTCATGCCCATCTTAGGGAAGGAGGTCCCGTAGTAATGTCCTCTATTCCAGTTGGGGTCTGTCATGATAGCTCTCCTCTGCAGGTATCGAAGAGCGATGGAGCTGGCATACGTCTGCACACATCCCGATATTGACACCACCCTGATCGGGGAAAGTAAAGTTTAATGTGTGATATTTAAACTGGAAGTCAATCACTTCCCAATACTCAAATTGGCAACCACAGGACTTTTATTGTATCTTCAATATGTGATACAATGTTACTAAATTATTTCTCCACTGAAAAAAGAGTGTGAGGACTAAATTTTGTCATTACTATTTGGAAGTTCATGCTCTAGGATGGCGTTAGGGTTGCCATTATTGAGGAAAACAATTAAGATTCCCTAATTTTTCCCTAATGAATGGTCAAAATAATTTTTTTTCACTCATTTCAACCTATATTGACGCATCCTCAATTACCAATATTGATATTAGGTTTCTCCCCATTTAACGAGAACAAAATTGTGACTTTTTCCTGAATGTGAATGGAAAAAGTGAAACTCATTTTCCAGGTTTTCCGGAAAGAGTGTGCAACCTGTGTGACATGCCTGACAGCATAGTATACGTTCTTCTGAGTGCCCTCTCATGGCTGAAAAGGGGGGCATCTCAAAGTAAAAAAATTGCAGATTACATACGTACCTTCCCACTCTCTCTGGATAGAGGGCAGCAGCCATAATGGAGCACATCCCACCGAGTGACGCACCTACTGATGCATGGACCTTCATTCATGTGTAAAAACAATTAAATAGCTCATTACAGTCATGTGTTTTATTCAACTTTCATCACAAATTTTGTTTGGCAAAAAACTCATCCACACTAGAAAGATATCTACATTTGTCAATTTCACCTATACGCTAATTGGGTGTCAATCAAAAATGTCTGTTTTTGCAGGCTAGATTTGCAGGATAGATTTATAGAAATTAAGAAAATGAAGTTGAAGTGATTGGCAGTTTGAACTCATAAATACAATCTTGTTCTTGAAATATACTGTGGGCAGAAGGGAAAAAAGGAATAGGTTATTTCAAAGTCAACAACTTCCATTCTAGCATTCACATTACAGTATGATCAGAAATAAAGTTTATCTTTACCCACTATGTCACATCAAACCCTATGGAAAACACATAATTTTGTGTGGGAATTAGTGGGACACTGGTAACTTTATTTCTGTCTATACTGTACGTAGCTCTGCGCAAGCAAAAGAAACCCCATCCCTCTTATCCTGTAGATAAATGTTGAATTGGTACCTCATCTGCTTAAAAAAGTTAAAGCTATTGTGAAGGCCTGAATGGGATATGTTTACTTCATCCAATTTCTTTGTCCATTCTGCTCACAGTGCACCATTGTGATTTCTTAAGAAAGTGTGCACCTAAGGGGGTGCTGTTCAAAAGTTGCAATTGATCGGAAAGCGCCAATCAAAATCATTGTTTCATGTGCATCTTGTTAAATGCGCATACCGTGCGCGAATGAAAATGCGCGTTACAATTTTCAAAGTTGCAGTTGATTTTGAGCAACACCCTCTTAGTTTATTAACACATAGCAAATATATATATATATATAGTACTCTAAGCGTTCATAGATTAGCGTAAGTAGTATTATTATAAATATAGGCAGGAATAGTTTTGTCTACGGATGTGATTTACACTTCAATGGCAGGTTTTTATTATATCAATGTTAACAATTTAAATAGAAAACATACCTAAAAAGATGAATTTTGTAAAACCTCACTACAATAATTCAAATGAGCATTTATTGAAATACCAATCGATTTTCATGGTTCAATTAAGTCATTTCGAACCATGCCTGATTTGGCAAAACCAAAGCAGACTTTAAATGTCTATGTCTGTTTTGCAGACTAATACGGAAGAAATCTAGTTCGGCAGTGGGAACCTCATATAATGTTGATAAAGGTACAGAAATGCACTTTGACCTGCAGGAGCTTCACTACATGTAGTCTCTGACTGCAGACACTGTATTATTCACAATACAAAATCAGAGACTCCAACCTCAACCATTTCCTAACTGGACATTCTCCAGATTGGATCCCCTATTAAACTGGAGATACTATTTATTGCGTGAATTGTACGACTACGTGATGCAATCTTGGCCCTATTTTTACATACATTGTATGACACAGAAAAATTGGGTAGATAATTCAATAATAAAAACCAAATCAGGGAGAATAGTTTGAAATTAAAACTCCGGCGGGAGAACTGGAGGTTTTCTGATATCGGCCTGAAAACAGGAGAGCTGAAGTCTCTGCAAATTGAAAAAACAGACGCGAAGGGTCTGTTTTCCTAGACTACTACAAGTGTGGCAGATCTACTAGTATACAAATATTTACTGTTTCGGGAAGTCTTTCGAAATTTCTGCCCTTGACTAACCTTCAGACCCATCGGAATATTCCTACATAACAAGAAGAATCAAATTTGACCTAGAGAAACTGAGAAAAATCAACATTAAGGTCAGGGTCAAGTATTTCAAAAAGTGGGAGCATAACTACCTCTAGAGTATTATACCAATTGCAATGGTACCCCATAAGTATTCTGAAATTGTTCTGAGAAACTGAAACCATAACCCCAATCTTTATAAAAATTTAAGCCAATGGACTGCGCTTACAGACGACTACAAATGTGGAAAAGCTACAAGGAAAAAAAAATATTGTATTGGGAAGTCTTTCAGAATCTCTGCCCTTGAGTAACCTTCAGGCCAATCAAAATGTTCCTACATTACAAGAAGAATCCAATATGACCTTTCTGCATGTATACAACAGAATCCGGTTTGAAAACAATTAAAGTTTGATGAAAATTCCCCAAAGTTCTGGTAAAAGTGATAGATAAATATTTCGATAGGGAAGAGCCATGGTCCCCTAAATAGGTGCAATTCGCACTGACATGCTCAAATGCTAAAATATTGCAAAACTTAAAGGGGAACTTCACCCAGACATTAACGCACTCCCAGTGGATGAAGAAAAATACAATGATCAAACTGTGAAAATTTTCAGCAAAATCCAACAATCCATTCAAAAGTTATGAATTTTCAAAGTTTTGAATTAAATCCCTCATGGGCTCCTTAAATTGGCAACGTGTAGGCACAAAATGGCTGCCAACATGGAGAACTCGCAATTCACTTTGTACACAGAATTTCACATTTTCTCCTTTTTCTAGAAAAGTAGACAATGAATCAACAAAATTCATCCCGAAATGCATGCAGAATCAAAATGTCCATATCATACTTGAAGAGAAAAGTCTACTTTTCTAGAAAAAGAAGAAATTGTGAAAAAATAGATTAACCATTGTATTTTTCTTCATCCACTGAGCGCACATCAATGTCTGGGTGAAGTTCCCTTTTAAGCCAATGGTCTGTGCTTGCAGACTACAAGAGTAGAAAAGCTACTTAAGAAAAATATTGTTTTGGGAAGTTGAAAATGCCTGACCTTGGGTGACCTTCAGGCCTGTGTAAATGTTGCTACAGTATAATTGGAATCAAATTTAACCTTTCGCCATATAATAGTACGTAGTTTAAAGTTTAAAGCCCAAATACAGTTTTGGTAGAGATTTAAAAATGTGAATTTTACGGGATATTTATCATGACAAAATACAGGCGAGACCACAGCATTATTTTCTACTAATTTGGGGTTTTTTTTTTTTATTGGAATTTGACCAATCATATTTAGCGCCCCCTCTTAGTAAGGAATATATTTTGTTTGTTATTGGGCATATGCAAGTTTATTCCCGAGATTTGACAAAATAATAATAAAAACATATGCACGAAAATTGAATTCTGACATTCTTATCCAATTTTGCGCATGAGGAGGTGTTAATAAAGAAATCAAGGAGTTAAATATTTAAGCAAGGGCAAAAAAAATTGAAGAAGTGGGAATGATGGGCCCCCATATTTCCCATATTTTACTGACAATATGAAAGGCCCTAACCC
>BQKZ01000865.1:58438-74885 GCA_036244855.1 Temnopleurus reevesii
TATTTTTTTTTTTTTTTTTTTTTTTGGGGGGGGGGGGGACACAATTTATGGGAGAAAGAAGATTTAGACAAATACAATGTAGTTCAAACAATTAGGGTTGGGGTGAACAATGGGAATCTCGTGCATATTGGCCCTTATGTTCCTGCCATCACTGATCAATTCCCCACCCTTTCAAGATGCCACCATATACCACATTTATGATTATACAAAGTTTGCAAAGATTTCTTTCCTAGTGCTGCTAATATGTGGACAAACCAAGCCCAAACAAAATAGCATGTTTCAATTAGCAACTAATTCCAGATAACTTGCGATCAATTGCAACTGTCTAGCAATATATGTCCTATGGGTATTTTGCCTCATAAGAAAGTATTTAGTGTCAGTTATTGGCAATCTAAGTCCCATCTTATTGCATTATGATAGGTACATTTAGTGTCCACCCACTGAACCATCTTAAAACTGTGTTCTATTTGTCATAGGGGTTCAAAATAGGATTTCATCAGGGCATCATAAACAAGACAACATTGATGAAGGGTACTTTTCTACTCAAGGCAAAACAATAAAACTATAGGAAATTTAAAGAGGGCACCACAACAATCAAAGAGGACACCCATGGAGATAGCCTGGGGTTGTCTTAGGCTAACCTATTAAAGCCCTGAATGGATATCAATGATAATTCAAAAGACAAGATCATTGTGCATCCAACCTTCTGGGTAAACAGAAGTTTATGTCATATGGAAACAAAAATGTCAACAATCTTCTATTTCTGCTGTCCTCCAAATTCGACACCCCGTCCTCCTCCCCATCCCCCACCTATACTTTTTTGCTCTTACTACTTTATTAGGGATGAGAAAAAAGCAAAACAGAAAAATTTAATAAGCTAATTATGTCATTTTGTACAGGGTTGAAATTTTGGAACCTTGTGTTTTTATTAAATACAGAGGAGTAGATTATGTCAGTGGATAACAATATGATGGGACTATATTTAAATGATGATATTTGAATGATGATCTATGAAATTTTCTTTTGATTCAGATTATCAATTGCAGAAGAGGGATGTCAGCGCCTGTTAAATCATTACAGCTCACTTCAGATACTGACCAAACTGGTAGAATCACTAGGAATGGATGAGGCTGGTATGTAGATTTAATATTACAGCAAACTTTTGGGGTAGGTTTTGTGGTAGTATTACAGGTGCTATGCAAATCAAGATCACTGTATATAATGACTATAGTAAGTCAGAAAAGGGTTACATTTCCTAAAGGTGTTCATTAAGCACGAATGGGGCCCTTTCCTGAACTCAATGATATGCCAAGTAAGCACCAGAGAAAGGGTCACCAGTCGTGCATAGAGTCATATGTACCTCACAAATGCTAAAATACCAATTATCAAAGACAATGTATGATAATATTAGTTGATGAATCATTACATCAGAAAAAAAGCCATACATATAAGCTTAGTACAAATACACTCATAATGCTCATACACATTATAGTACAATCCATGTACAGTGTATGTAGCAGCTCATAATTAAAAGCGCTTAGGGACTTTCCCTGTATAAAAACGTTCATTATTATTATTATTATTATAAAAATCTCACTTTTCCCAATTGAAACTGAATCTTTTTTCTTTACCCATGTTAGTTTTGCTTGGAAATCATGATTTGAGTGACATTGAGAAGCTCAATTAATTGAGTTTTTAGGTATTATCCAGCTTATTGTAGTGCCGTTGAAATTCATTATACAGAGCAGTGATGTAACACACGATCATTTATAACCAGGTTCCACTGTATTCCTTATCGATTATGCTATGTATATTTCTTTTTTCAGGCAGGGGAATGAACTCGGCATTTGCCATAGGACGGCTCTGCGACATCAATGATGGAAGGCAGAGGTTGCTCAATCATAGGGACTCTGAAAAAATGGTAAGAAATTGCAAAAAAACATTATTTAATATGTGCTTTAATATGGACAATCGTGAAATTAAATATTGGCACAAAATGATATTGATATTGTTTGTTTTACCCAGGATGGTAATCCTTCCTGTATACCACCACCATCATCATCATCATCTCCATCATCATCATCATCATCACCACCATCATCATCATCATCATCATCATCATCANTCATCATCATCATCATCATCACCACCATCATCATCATCATCACCAACATCATCATCGTCACTGTGATCTTCATACAATCACCTCACGTGCAATCATGAATCTTGTTTACGTCAATGTCATCAAAATTATTGTCATCTTTCTCTTCCTCCTCTTCATTGCCGATTACCAAACGTTTCTCCCCATTGCCTCTACCACAGCTGGATAGCCTGTGTTGTATGCTGACGAGTAAAGACTCTGGCTGCGGGAAGAATGCCTGCTATGCACTGAGCTGCCTTGCCAGTAGCGACCAAGGTCACAAACGTCTGTTGCTTCACAAAAGCTCCGATCTCATGCTGCATCTACTGGCTCAGCAGCTGAGTAACGATGATGGAGAAACGGCCTGGTTTGCTGCAATGTGAGTCCTCTATTCTATGATTATTACCCCTGTTTCCCCGGCTACTGGCTAGTGCTTAAGATTTTATGGAATAGATATTTCTGCCAGGAACCCTTTTACCTGTTTATACCTAGGGGTGAATGTAATATAATAATGGTGGGCTATGTACTCGTATAGCACACAGGTCCACCTTATCAGTGCTCATGATGCTGACAGTTTTTCACTCACTAGTATTCGGCTTTAGCTGGCAGCCACTATGACACCTTGCATTACTTGGTCCGTAGGATTAACCGTTACTTGTGATATTTGAACTACCAAAAGATATGCCAAAATGCGTGCGAGAATCATCTCCTGATTTCCTACACATTCATATTTATGCTTGTAAAGCAATTTGAGAGTACACCAGCTCGTTTAACATCAATTTCTTCATTCTTACCATTACTATGCAGTCTCAAATTTTAGGGCTACAATTGTGGCTCACAGAAGTTTATGGATTACATAATTTGAACTGGAATTCCATTTGTTTATTTTGCAGGACTCTTCGAACTCTTGCCGGGAAGAGACAGGGCGTGTTGAGACTCAGAGACCATACCGATGTCGTGCCTCTTCTCAAGGTTGGTTTCATCTCTTTACTCGCTTCTGTCGGCTCCAGTCTCATATGCTGGCTCACTTCTGTTGGCTCTGGTCGACAAGTTTAGCACACAGTACTCCACACTTAGCATAAAACCTAGCAGTCTAGAGTTACATAAAGCAGCAGGTTAATAGTTAAATATATGAAATATCATTTAAAAAACATCCAGACACTATGAACTCAAAGGACAAATAAAATGGTCACAATGAACAATTTCCCATTCAAGCGTTCACAACTTTTGGCTTAAGGGCGATTCCATGCCATGTTGTACGGACATTTAGAGAGACTTTTCCATTTCTTGGCAACCCAACGAGAGAAGATTTCAAAATTCTTGGATTATCTTAAAGAGTAGTCTTAGGGGATCAAACATCAGAGGGTAGTTGGGGTACCCACCTTTTTTATTTTCCGAGAAGTCGAAAAATATGACCATGTTGTACGGACACAGAAAAATCATGTTTTTATGAAAAAAATCTTTGACCTCAAAAGTCTGTGAACTATTTGTGAAATTTTATTTGAAACATACATACATATATTGCAAAAATACTTGAGAATAACATGAAAACATCAACTTTTGGAAAATGCTTCAATGCAACGAGTAAACAAGTGAAAACGCCATCAGAAACAGCATGTTGTACGGACATTTTGCAGGCATGTTGTACGGACACTTTGGATAACTTCAATTTTCTGAACATTTCCTATATAATTCTCCTCAAAACATTTAAATTAAGTATAAATTCAGCCAAAAAACATGAAATTGTTGTTTTCTCTCCTTTGGTTAAATTTTATGTTAATGATATTAGTTAATATTTTCATTCATGGCTAAACGCATGTTGTACGGACAAAATCATGTTGTACGGACACCTTTAAACATACAAACGATTAATCCATGAATAAAATTGATCATAGAATAGCATTATAGCATAAATTTCTGTGCTATTTGAGAATAAAGTGATTATGACAGAATTAAGAGTACCTTCCAGTGAAGCATTCAACAGGTGACTATAAAATGGTTGCCCTTGGCAACCACTGAAAGAAACACAATTTTGTACACTGCATTATGTGATGTGTTGTCAAATGAAGAAGATATTATATTCAGGTTGGGGCAAAACACACTCTTCTGCCATTTCAAAGTACCAAATCAGTACATACAGTGTACATAAAGATGATCCCTTATAAAATGTTAGGTGCATGTTTCTTGACTTGGTTCATTTAATTTGTGAAAACCTATGGATTCCTACTGATAGCTAAAATACTTCATCAATATGCAAAATTGTAAGTTAAAAATTGCATGCAAACATTTTTGTATGATCATCAGTTATTAGTTGGGCATGCATACAATGTAAATTTGACAATTCAAATTGTTTTCAACGTTTTACATCTTAGTCCCAATTATTCGAGTGTTTCAAGTTCTATGGGAAGTCCACAAATTCTGAGAGGATGTGTTGTCCAGCCTTTGTCACTGGGTTAGGTGGCCCCTGGAGCGTCTTGATGATGGCTGAACTTGGGTAGAATAGATTGTCTTCCGTAGTCGGCCATTTGAAGTATCTCCCACACCTGTGCATCACAGAAACTTAATGTTCTTCACCGATAACCTTCAGAACTTCACCTGGAAACTCTTCATCTTCATATGCCACAACACACCAGTCGCCAACCTCGAGCTCGACATGTTCCACCGAGTTGAATGTGGATGCAGCAGAAGGGTTGGGAGCATGCACCTTCAAATATGGTGTTGTTGGTAGCAAGGGCATGCTCATACATCCTGATGTGGCCATCGGTTGAGCATTTGACAATGTGCACCTTCTGAATACCTGGGCATTGTGGTGTATGGTCCCAGCTGATGAGATCATCGACTTGCTGTGTGATCTCATTCTGTGAGATGTGCATGATGCGTGTCTTCTCAAGAAGACAAGCAGCTCTGCTGGCGAAATCCATTGATGATGGCACAAGGGTTTTTTGGGCTTTCTTGCTCATCACTGCTGCTCTTCAAATGGATTTGGCCCATCCTCCAACACCATCCACGACCCCTTTGCCATGGCTTGTGGCGAATTATTTCCACACAAATGGACGGTTATATTTCCTTGAAAGCACCTGCAGAAGCTTCATCATATATATTGCCCCACATTGCGCAGCAATGAGACAATTCTCATCATTGTTTATAAAAACTGCAAAGTTCTGTGTTCTTCGACTTCTCCTTTGTATCTGAACAAATCAGGTATGTCTTACATAGACCATTGTGCATTGATGTGGCTGTGAATAACGAAACACTTGCTCTGCTCCAAAGAGCACTCTGTACTCTCATCCTGATACTCACAGGAGTAGTTCATGGTGAAATCCATCTGCAGGATCCTCGCCGATGGTGAGGGGGACAATGCATTCATTCATTTTAATGGAACCTTCAGACATGTCCCCCTAAATTTGCATGATGTTACATATAGATTAAAGGACAATTCTCTGTTACATGTGTGACCAAAGAGCTGCCTTTCTACTGCAAAATTCATCTTGAGTTATATGAAGCGGGGCAATTTGCTTTGATTGCTTTTGCTCAACATTCATTAAGGTAATATTGCTTAAAAATACATGAAAAGTTTGTTTCATCAAGGTATGACATCTTGTCACAACTAGTCAACAAATATAGTGTCACACATGTTACACAAAATCCATGATTCATCTTTGAAACAATGTCCTACCTTGATGACACATACAGTATTAGGCAATTTGAAGTTATTAACCAACTTTTCAAGCAATGCTGAGAAAAAGTATGGTAATGCAGGCTCAAAATGAGAATATGTAACAGAACAGTTACCTTTTGGTCACATATGTAACAAGAATGGCCCAACAGAATTTATTCATGTATGATACATTTTTTATTCAAAGCATGCATTATATGAATAAGAATAAATTTGGTTTTGAGAGTTTTAAGTTTGCTTCATCTGTATTGTATAGTACATACAAACTACCATGTTGTACGGACATGTCCGTACAACATGGTGTGTATGACATAGCATGTTGTACGGACAAATTTAATACGTCAATTCCTCGTTCATTAATGAATCAAATCACCTCTAGTTTGTATTTTTAGGTTAGTTTTATGCCTAATTTAGAAAATATCTGGATTCATAATAAAAGATTAAAGGAAAAAAAAGTTTACATAACTTTTGTATGTTTTGCATGTTGTACGGACATTGGCACTTTCAATGTTCCGTAAAACGTAGATCACCTGAAAGTGCATCATCAGATTAAAAAAAAAACATTCTAGAATTTCTCATCCCATATTTGGACATCGTCTTGTAACATTTTGGAAATGGGATAAACATTTTTTTATGATTTTATGACATAAATTTACGAAAATTAAAAAAATTGAAATATTGCCCCTTAAATTGAATTTTAACTTGGGCGCCCCCAAAAATATTGTAAATTGGAAAAATATGTAAAAAAAAAAGTTTTTCCTGATACTTCAGATACCTAGCTAAAATTTGCCATAATAAGCAAACAATGACAGGCAATTAATTTTTTTAGCCTTTTTTGATGTTCTGGCATGGAATCGCCCTTAAGCAGACTTACCCAAAGAAGCTTCCCAGTCATTTAGCAAATATGTTTGACATCTGTTCCTCATTTCTTTGTAGCATAAGTGGGAAGGAGATTTTTTTATGTGCGCAAAAGACAGTGTAAGAATGGGAAATTCTCTATTTTGTCCAATTTCATTTTTCCTTGCATTTCACAATGAAAATTTAATCATTAACAGTGTTAAAAACTTACTTCATCCTTCCTAAATTCCCTATTCAATACTGACAGTCATAAATACAGAACTTCTATATAGTTCCCATTTTTTCGCAATATTTTTAGTAATGTATGGGTAACTCAAGATTGTCCCTTTGTACACGACATGTCTTACCCGTGATATTCAATTTGACCAGGGGACCGTTTCATAAAACTTACGATGCATAAACTTTACGATGCATGAACTTTTCACCAACGGTTCCCGCCTTGGCAAAATGACACCACAGTCTAACAGAATAAAGCATTCCATGAATATCATCAATGACAAATTTGTAATTAATGATAAGCTTTATGCAACAGGATCCTTGAAGTGAAATTAAGACCGGCCATTGCATCTGTTTTTTTATTTGTATCTTTATTTGATGATAATGGTATTAAAATATTCCTTCTTTGACAGCAAACATCCATGAAGCCAAATGTGAACTCTGACCTCTTGGAGGAAGTTGAGCTGACCCTTGAACTCTTGAAGCACCTTGCCAGACCAGAAGCTCCAGGGTTAGAGGTCAAAGGTCCCCACGATATAGAGGTCACATGGCCAGCTGTAGAGTTGAAGAGTGGCTTGCCTGTCTCCTACACATTGTTTTGTGGTAAGTTGATAGAATTTAAAGGTCAAAGTTTAAAGGTTTTTGTAATACAAGCTCAATGGTTAGAGGTTAAAAGTCCCCATGATAGAGGTCTTATGGCCCGCTTTATGATTGGAGAATGCATTAAAAAAATATATTACTAGTCTGATTTTCTTCAAACTTTTTTGTTCTGTTCACCAAAATGTTCTGCTCCTGTTCAAAGTTTTGGGGTAGATTGTTCTTTTATTGTACACATGGAAGAAGATAACCCAAAGAGAGGTTTATTGTTGTTCATCATTATGTTTTTATTTATTTACTTCCTATTATTCATTTATTATTGCTATTTTTTCAGATGGCAAGCAAGTGTATGCAGGATCTGACACTGTGCAGATAGTCTCCAATCTCAGACCATTTACCAAGTATACTTTCAAGCTTCAGTTACACACAGAGGGAGATGACAGTCCGCATAGCAATGAAACGGTTGCTAAGACACAGGATGCAGGTATATCTTTCCTTTATTATGCTTTATTTATCCAGTAACCTGGATTACACTAAAGTGTAAAACCTTGAAGGTGTTTCACCAGGATGTTGAGAATGACTTTACATGAAAGAACGACTGGTATCCTTTCTTGTCCATAATGATTCATGATATTACGTGTATTCAGAACAAGAACTGGTACCGGTCTATCTTAAAGTAGTTCTTTAAGTCTTTGGGAACTTGATGAAACACCACCCTGAACGGTGTTTCACCAAGTTCCGAATGGCTATGAGAATGACTTTAAAAGTGACTAGTATCAGCTCTTATGCTGAATTTCAAAGATTCGGCACAAGAACTTGTACCAGTCATTCTTAAAATCATTCTTAATGTCCTTCATATCTTGGTGAAATATTGCTCTTGTTCCCATTACTGATCAGCAGGGCCTCGTAACATAAAGATTTCTAATCAATCCTACGATAGATATCAATCGCAAGTCTGTGGCAAATCATGTACCGGTACTAAAGGTTGCAATTGATTACAACTTGGTTTGTGTTACATGCCCCTGATCAAATTGATTGCCATGAGAGGGCAGAAATTGATCCAAGTGTTTGTTGCTAGAAAGTTGCAATCATTTCTAAGTTATCTCTACTTTCTAGCACCACCTTGACATTGACATTTTCCGCGATAACACCGCAGCACGAAAATTTTTTACTGCGCCGCTCCATGACTTTTTACTTTGAAGCCTCGCGCAACTTTTGATACCATTTTCGCGAAAATCAGGCGTTACAGTTACGACGCTACGCGACTTTTTATACATACACATCAGACCCAAAATTGCTTAAATAAGTGATTTTGTGTACAAAGTCAATGCAAATAAAGTTTTTTCAAAATTTTCAGAAAGGTATGATTATTTTCACTTTCATGGCTCAAATCAATTTATTTTTAACATAATGTCCTGCAATAATTTTGGGTAAAAAAATAACAAAAACAAAAGGTAGAAAAACAAAGAAATACATGTACATAAGAAATTCACAAAACAATGAAATACATAAGAAATTAATGATGGATCAGATTTTTTTTCAAGAACATTGATAAGAATGCTACAGAGAATATTTACACCAAAAATTATGATTCTAGGAGCTTTATTTTCTACTTAGAGCCAAACAATGATTTCATGCATAAATTAGCATAATTAATTGAAAGAATGAAAATTTTCGACTTTTTTTTTACAGTTAGGTAGAGTTTACCATTATGATAGATGACGTATGTGCAAATTTTTGCGGCGATAGCACGATCGGCGGCCGATTTCTCAAGGGGGGGGGGGGTTGATTCACAAAACATTAAAAAAAGCCCGGTCTGGTTAGGGTTAAATGAGTCACTTTGCTGTAAATCATAAAATGGTCGAGAAGGGTCCAAATGTGATAATTGTGTCGGATATCAGACTAGGTTGGGGCATTCCCGGAATATAACAACTGAGATCTCGAGGGTTTTGTGGTATACAACAGCAAGCACCAGGTTGAAATGACAATGCTACTATCGATAATCTTTGTTCTTTCTTATATGTCACGCAATTAGCTCCTGACGCTCCAGAAGCACTACGTATTCTCGGGATAACTACCTCTCAGATCAGACTAGGCTGGGCACCCCCGGAATACAACAACGGCGGTCTGAAGGGTTATGTGGTATACAATGGAAAGCATCAGGTGGAAACCACTGCTGAACTCAACTCAATCATCAGTGGCTTGGCTCCTAAAACAACTTATGAAATATATGTGAGTAAATTTTTGCTTTTAATGGAATATTAAGCCATTGGCTCCTGAAATAAAAGACAAGATCCATGTGAATTTGATCAGACACCTTCCCTTTAATTTGTTGTCATCCATTAGACGATTTACGATGATGTTATTCATGCACTATATTGCTATTAAAAACATTATTCCTTACTTACCCTATTGGCCTTAGAATTTGTCATTTTGTCATTTGATATAGCCAATCAAATAGGAAGAAGAAAAACGACACAATAGATTTCCAAGTTCAAATGGAGTGAGCACCAAGACCAGTTTAGGTCCCTTAATGGCCTAAGATTGATTTATGCTCTGCCTCTCTTACTTTGTATAAGTATGGCTTTCATGTTTAAATATGATAAATAAAATTAATGAATTCATAATCCATTTATGCCATAGTTTGATAATAATAATAATAATGGTGGCTACTTGTATAGCGCACATGTCCACCATATTGGTACTTATGGTGCTGAAAGTTTTACACTCACTCTTATCCGGCTTCAGCTGGCAACCATTACGGCGCTTTGTATTACAAGGAATTTCTTCCTGCGTTTATTGCACTTGTCTCCCCCAAGTAACCGTTTTTATCCACTGACATTAGTAATTTTACAGTTTTGTTTGACATAAGAAATTGCCAATGGTACACAATGAGACAACTCAAGAAGTAAAAACTAATTACTTAAAAAAAGTTCAAATGTATAGATTCATCTATAGATTTTGTCATTTTGTATGCAAATTTTATGATAGTGATCCCTTTCTTTGGATTGAAAAAAAAATGAAAGGATTATCTTTTTTCCCCCTTGCCATTGTTGTTTTAGGTATGTGCATATAATCATAAAGGAAAAGGACCTAAGTCATCTATTTCTGCTACCACAGAGGAACTAGGTAAGAGTGAACTTCATTTTATTTTATGAACAAATTTCATTTTCATCTCTTTGAGTGCTTTCTTTTTTGTGAATTCTATCTTCTATTCAGTACAGATGATGGTCCTATTTTATGTCTGAACCCTCTAAATATGGGACCTTACTGAAGTATGAAAGTTTTCATTGTTCATATCTTGGTTTGGCTTGGATTTGTTTTATCATCCATAAAGTAAAAACAAAGTCTGAATATCCAAAGAAAATCAATATTTACATCAATATAATTTATACAAACCTAAGAATAGATACAAAGATACAATAATTAAGATGATGAAATTACAGTTGGAACAGTCCATTCATGTCCATTAAAAAAAAATGGCTCTGTTCTTCCTGGAGGTCTAGGAATTCCATGTATGTTCAAGTTATATAAATCGGAACTGAAAATGTAATTAAGCGAAGTAATACATTTTTTATGCAAAATGAATAATAAATGAATACATTTTGAAAAATGCACAAAAAGTTGGCTAATTTACAGCAATAAATCGATGTATCTACCTATTTTGCTAGAGCTCCGATTCTAGCCGAAACTGTCGAGATTTGCCAAGTCAATTTTCGCGCGAGCCCCCCTTTACCCCACGTCACGTGACCACCGTCCGCCCGTTAGCGCGCCCAAGCGCCATCTTGCCTTTTCCTTTTCCAATTCTCGCGGCCGAGAATACTGTCACAAACAGCTAAGTCTCCAAATTATATCGTTATATCTTTCGATTTTGGAATTTGCAGTCGCTAATAACACCGTTTTTCCGTCCAGGAACGTTGACTCGTTCCTTCAAGCAGCGGAAAATCTGCGTGGGGAATTTACTTTTNGATCCATGTGACATGGGCTCCGCCTGACTATCCCCTGGGGGATCTGCTGGTTTGAGCTGACGTTGAATGGCAAAATGGTCAACTTTGGACCGATTTGATCTAGATCACACCACTAAAAACCAAAAGTGCATTCTTCTAATATAATAAGTATAATTCTCTTTATCCTTCCAGGCAAGCATGCACCTAGCAAGCCAACGCTGAAGGCTCTTGGGCGGAGTCAAATCCATGCGACGTAGGCAAGCCCGACTACCGTCTAGGCAGAATCTACAGGTTTGAGCTACATCACAGCACTACAAACCCAAATTGCATGCTTTAGTATAATAAGTATAATTCTCTTTATCCTTCTAGGCAAGCACGCACCAAGCAAACCAACGCTGATGGCACGTGGGCGGAGTCAGATCCACGTGACGTGGGCCCCACCCGACTACCCTCTTGGCAGAATTTACCGATTTGAACTGACGTTGAATGGCAAAGTGGTTTACTCGGGAAGAGAACTCAACTTTACGGTCAAGAATCTCACGCCTAACACGGAGTATACATTCACGGTAAGGTTTGCTTCATTGTCAGTTCGAAGTAATAGTCATGATAAGTTTTACTTTGCTTACCTTCCAATATTCTTTCCAGCATGTTATTTGAAAAACACAGACATACATTTTGCTCTAAAATCCATTTTGAGACATCACCCTGGACCTACAATATTGGGGAAAATAGTTTGACCTGACCGATTCACTTGTTAAGCGTTTTCTGGAAAGACATATTCAGACAGAGTGAGATTTCTCTTTTGAGAAAAATCTCAGAACATGGAGAACAAGAATGTGCCCGGTGGATAAAATGTCCCATTTGCCTAATTATTTAGGTACTGTATATGTATGATTTTGATTCAATATTTATAGCATAAATACATTTTTGTGAATTTAGACCTGTTGACATTATAGCAGGTTATAATTTTCACATTATGAAATATATTTGCTCAAATGTCTATGGGCAGTCTATTGAGTGAAAATGTTAGCACATTCACTGTAACAACATCATCAGAAATAAAACCACATTGAAAATTGTATCGTATACATGCATTGTGTTATAATGTATTTTTAAGCTTTCATTTTTATTTCAAATTTCTTTTTCTATTCAGGTGATAGCTGTGACAAGTGAAGGAAGATGTGAGAGTGACCCAGTGAAGAAGAAAACTGGAAAGGATGAATGTAAGTCAACTAAAGTTTTATTTTTTAATTCAGGTGTGAATTTAGGGTGAGAGGGTGAGACATGTATGCCCCAATGCCATTTTATGGGGGGGGGGGGCGTCAAGAAGGCAGAGAAAGATGAAGACCTTTTGGGGGGGATAGGGCCTCTCAAACTGGGCCAGACAAGTGAATAGCTTCTTCTTGTTTGTCAACAAGTCAACAAGGATTGTAAAAGAAAAATTTGACTGTTGCCCCATCCTGTCGCCAACTCAAGGATCCATGCCTGCAGGCATTAATAATGGGTAAAATAATGTATTACCTACAGGATTGAAATTTCATACAATGTTTTAAAGGTTATTTCTACTCAGCTTAGTTAGTCTAGTGTTCAAAGAGTTTCTTCCCATTCGTACTAATCAACTTCAAATAAGGTTGAGTGTAGCAAACATTGGAACAGATTTTTACAAAGAAGATTGGTGCCAGGATGTGCATTCTAGCTCCAGTTACCCACCAGGGCACAAAACAAGGAGGAAGTCTGGATAGTAGTTAATCTACTTGAAAATGGAGTGTGGATTTAATTCTGACAGTAATTTTGTATTAGGAATGCTAAATTTGTATATGCATTTCTCTTTTTTTCAGATAATGTCCAGTCAACCGCACCAGTCTTCTTCTCTCATCCAACGAAAACTTCTCTCGAAAGCAAGCCAACCAGTAAGTCTCGTTTTTACTTTTATTTGCCAGCAATGTTCTAACTAGTGTTTGATATTTGAATGTCGCCTACCACCACAGGTAATATCTGTGCATCACTCCTCGTGATAATCACTGCTTTCGTTCAGGACTCACCTCAAATATTATCCCATGTTAATCATATTTTTAATTTATTCATTAATTGTCTTCTTTATAAAAAGTAGGATAATCCTATTTAAGCCGTTTAGGCCTGTTTTACAAGGGAGCTCTGCTGCACAACATATACATTTCAATTATTGATGTAACAGAAGGAATTAGAGAGAGACATTTTTGTGAAGAATGTGCTCACATTCATGTTTAACTGTTGCCCCTGTTTAATCATGTTCGAATTACAGTATCATAAGAATCATGTATTAAGATCAACAATGAACGATTATTTCTGATGATTTACTAAATGATCTTGAGTGCAAGGGCCATTCACTAAAATTTGTAGCTTGCCAAATGGCAACTTTTATCCACCACTATAACTATCACTATAAGCAATGTGGGTAGATATTAGGCATCTGTGAGATAGTAGCCCGTCTGTGGCCTCCCACTAACGTTTGAATTTCAATAACACTGAAATGCACTTTACAGGGAATTATACATACAGGGTAAAGAAGAACCAGATTTGCAGAGCAAAGTTTATTCCCAACTACATGTATTATAATAATTGGGTCCAAATCATTTGATTATGAAATCTGTTGTTAATTCAGTGATGCTGTGACATATCTATGGTGAAACAATCAAAGAGTTTGTATTTATAACTATGCATGTACTGTGAAATGATATGATAACTTCTGCTTTTATGTTTTTTTTCTGTATTTTAGGCAAAACGAAGGAAAGAGCTCACCCTCGATCGCCATCCAGACACAGCAAGAAAAGAGAACACCATCATGTGAGTAGATAAAATTCAACCCATCTTGGGGGGTGTTGTTCAAAAGTTGCAATTGATTGCAAGTTGCAGTTGATCGGAACGCGCCAATCAAAATCATTGGTTCATGCGCATCTTGTTGAAAGTGCATATCGTGCCTGAATGAAAATGTGCATTGCAATTTGCAACGGATTTGCAGTTGATTTGCGATTAATTGCAACTTTTGAACAACATCCCCTTAGACAATTTTAAAATGCATTACCCATAGATTACAGCCTGATATATCTTGTGCTTTTAATGGGTTAAAATTGCCTGCTTGAATGATAGCCCTCTCCTTCTTGAGGCAGTCAAGATTCTTACTGTTGGATTTGCTTTTTGTATTGATCTATCTCATGTACATGTATATTTTCATTTATTTTCTATAATTTTTTCTTTGTGTTTGAATGATTTTCTAATGATTCTTTTTAGCAACACAAATACCCAATTGCCATTTAATGTAATCTCGCATGAAAGGTTGGGGTTTACAACATGCATACGCACAGAGAGGTACATGTAACAATCATTGAAAAATCACATAAATGTGATCTCTGCAAGCCGTCAACGAAGGATAACTCTGCGTTGTGGCATGTTCTGTAAGTCAAGCTGATGTAATATGAAACTGTCCTTCAAATGGGAGCGTTCGTGGTTTAGACTTCTTCTGTTGAAAATGTTCAACTTTGAATGGTACTTCCCATGAAGATCAAATTCCTCTCTCTCATTATTATGAGATTTTTTGCTGAGTTTGAAAATTCTTGTTTATCGTTTATCTCTAGACGAAGTCTGGCAGTTCTCCAGCTAGCATTGATTCAGCAGCCTCAAGACCAATTTCAGGTAACTATTTTATATTTATGTAATATTGAAAAAAAAAAAACATTTTTTTTCAAAACCTGAACCTAAATTATGCTCTCCTAAAGACAAATTTCTTGCTCAAAAGCAATTATAATCATTATGGATGCGCCTTGCAGTACATGTAGATAACCCCTTATCCTAAAGTGAAAATTTGAACCACTACATCAGAAAATATTAATTGAATCAAGGAATCTGTTGAAATTTTGCAAGAAAAATAATGCTACCCAACGGCTCAAACAGTAATTAGACCTGTGACTCCGCCCTCATCCATTTAGATGCTGTAAGGAATTTGTTTTTCTTTCAATCACCCACACTGTATGACACACAGCATAATAAAGTTCACTCTTGGATCATGCCTTCCTTTTTTTCGAGAGTACACTCTGTACTCATTCAAGATTTTTAACTCTTTTTAAAGCCCACGATTCATCATTGCTTTGTCAGAGTGAAGCTAAATGTCGCTATTTGAATGATGGACTCTTTAATACTGTCATTATCTCTATTTTCTCTATTTGTAGTCGGTATGAAACTTTCAACATGTCTTCTAAATTGTTTTGTAAACTTTTTATTGATTTTCAATAGCTGCATCTAGTTCATGGAGCGGGAACGCTAAGAAGAGATCGAGAGCCCGGAGTGCACGAAAACAGAGAGAGTCCAAGCCATTGAGCACGGTATGGCAATAAAATGATTATTATTATTATACTTGTACAGATTTATCAATCAACATTTCTAAATAGATGCATATTTGTAATAACATTTTTCATTCACACAATAATTAACTAATGTAAGGCAGTAAAATAAACTAAGTATTGGAGAAGTAAAATGACGATGAAAAATAACTAAGTCGGAGAACTGAAGATTACTGAAGAACGAAGTTAACTCAAGAGGAGACAAACAGAGGCGAACTGAACAAGATGAAGTCTGGTGGTATACTGAGGATTTATTCAGAGGGCTGACTCAGCCACTCGGTTAGAACACTCACATTACATATTAAAATATTCAAATCAAGTAAATAACAAAAGAGAAAGGAGACACACCCAACTAAAATGAACTAACCCAATTCAATAAAGTAACCAATAAGGGAGAGAGATGAGATGACAAAAGGGAGGAGGAGAATGACCATGAAGGAATGTAAAGATGGTTGAACTAATGGGTTGAACTAAAGAGTCAGGTGGAGGATGTAATGAATGAACACACCTGAATAGAGAAGGGAATCTAGAATAAGTGATGGAGTTGATACTTGAAAAGGAAGAGATGAATAGGGAAAATGCCAGACTGCTTGGCAACTGAAAAGGAATAAATAATACATGCAAATCATTTAAAGTCTAG
>BQKZ01000865.1:99202-114343 GCA_036244855.1 Temnopleurus reevesii
TTTTTTTTTTTTTTTTTTGATGAATACGATACTAATCCCCAACTTTATCAAACGTATTGTGGATTTTTCAGTTCAGCTTTTTTAGACAATGACATTTTATGTGTGTGACCTCGAAATTAGAAAAGAAACACATTTCTTACCAATGAGCATAGGGAACTTGGTTGAGTGCTTCTCTGCGTATTCTTTAAGAATGCGCAAACACTCTGTGTCTTCGACATCAAATGCTGAATACATGGATACTGTGGATGGAAGATAGGAAAAGACAAAAATAATAAACCTACCTAAAATAGAAAATGACATCATCACAAGATAATTCTAATGGTTGAATCATTTCTTTACGTGTGAATAGGAGGCCCAATGGATTAATTGATCAATTTATTTATTTATTGATTGATTCATGGACTTTTAGCTACAATACGAAAGCAATGTGTCATGTGTAAGACTATTATAGATGGTACAGCTATTTGGGGGGGGGGGCTAAAATAGTGATGAAGCAAAGAGGTACAGAAATGGAGACATAATACTGCAATATGTGCCACAAGGAACACGAATGATATTACTTCAATATCTACCAAAATATATATATATATATATATATGCATGCATTTCTAAGTGCTTCACGACTATTATCTGTCTTAGATAGGCTACTGTTTTTAGGCTGCTAAATTTGGCACTCAGAGCATTTCAAGCCATTACATCATCTGAGTTTTGCCCAGGTAATTTGACTCTCAGGTGGGGTAAACAAGATGGGGTGAAGTATGAATCAGTGAATGACTACTTACGCATACTAAGCTGATCTGAAATGCTGATGAATTGCCTCAGAGTTTTGGTAACCTCCTCATCTAAAAGCTTGGGGTACCTTTTGGATGGAAGAGGGATAGAAACAATATCATGAAGATGATAATCAATATACATTTAGGAGAAAGTATAAAGTAGCATACATGTACATACACACTATACATGTACGTTTTAACAGAGTAATTACCAAACAAATTACTCTTGGACAGCTAGCTATCTTATCTTATGAATAATGAGAATGCAAAACTATTACTCTGACTCAACTTCAATGTCAATAATTTTCAACAAAAGCTCTTTTTCTCAAGGAATTTTAGGCTACTTTTAGTCAATATAGCCTGGCTAATTTGGAAAGTGCTTTACATACATGTAGTACATATTCTTTCAATATTGAATTATTGCAATAACATCTCATGAAAATAATATGTACTGCTCAATTTACTATCTGTTTTCATTGCTTCTACAAATCATCATCTTATCTTATTACACAACTATTTCCCAAAGTCTGGTGTAAATAAGATACAGGTCAAGAACTACTTCCAGGTCAATATTGGTAAAAGAGAGTTGGATTATATTGCAGAAGGTGAATATAAGTCTGGTTGCCTTGGCCACACACACAGTCCGCAGAACTCTCAGTGTATCCCCTCAGGAACATGGAGGAACCGTGGTGTATTGGTTCTGACTCTCGCCTTTCAACCAGAGGGTCGTATGTTCGAATCCCACCCATGGCATTAATTTCCTTCAGCAAGAAATTTATCCATACTGTGCTGCACTCAACCCAGGTGAGATGAATGGGTACCTGGTATGGATTTATTCCTTGAAAAAGCTTATGCACCTCATAGCTGCACTGCTAAAGCCAGGGTAATGATGCCGCAATTGTAGGGACTTAGGGAATTATTTATAAAGAGTTGATGGGTGCTATATAAAAGCCTTTCATTATTATTATTATTATGTTTGTCTTGCACTTCCCCATACCACATCATATTAGCAACAAGCGATTGAATGGTATCTACTTGCTTGGAATTGCGTAGATGTAGAGACTTCGAGCTTGAAGCTCATTTGCCCCTCATCTCACAGGGTTTGGATCTTCATTCATATTTCAATGAATTGATGAAGTAAATCATAGTGATGAATAGCAGGAGAAATTAATTCTAAAAAAATGATGGAATACCTTGATTGTAAAATCTTGATGAGGAGATCATTCCCTCTGTTATATGCTACATCAGGAAACTCACTGAGGAAAGGAAAGAAAGCAAAATGTATATAAGTCATATATATATATACGCATGACTCTACAAACAACTGGTGATCCATTCTCGCAATCGATGATAACCTCTCGCATTGAATCGCATCAAAGAAAGGGTCACCAGTCGTGCATAAATCTATGCACAGCTTAACACATTCCAGGTCTGAATTTCCTTCTTTTATTTTTCTTCTTTATCAGTAATGATGGCAGAATCAAATAAAGAACACTTACAATTTTAAACCAATGTCATAAATTTTACACCCTTCTTTCAATAAATGACAGCTTCCTTTTTCCAAACGATCATATAAAATGTCTTGTACATGTGTTATCAATGTACGTAATCCTTATGAAAGAACTTGATCTTTCAACAACAAAAATTCTCTTTGCAAGAGCTTTGTGTTAAAAAAAGCATAAATTGTATAAAATGTATTTCTGATTCTTAATTTCATGCCCTGAGTATCCATTTGCCTACCTGTAGAAGAGACTTCTTCCATGACAGCTACAGACTGTTTCAAAAGATCCCCCCCAAAAAAAATGAACATTTATCCTCATAAAATGTCTGTGAAACATCACACATTCATCAACAGGAATACAACTATGGGTAAACAAAGGTATAAATAATAAGACGGCTTACGATGTTGTGATTATTTCGTCCTTCGTTCTTCTGACTATCCTGAGAGGACCCCTATAGCTGCAGGAAAAGAAAGAAAAATTGACAAAAAAGAAGAAGAAAGATCAAAGCTTTTAGAATTATCAGAATTACTTCAGATCATTAATCTATCTTGTAAGTCCTCAAATGAAAAAGATGCACTGTTTGCAAATACATTGTAACTGTTTTATGTGTAGTTCAGTGAAAAGTGCATTCGCGAATACACATGCACTCCCTATTAAAGCTTGTGTCCCAGACTGAGGCATAGCAAATACTTTATGAAATAGGACCTTCAGCATTCTTGCCTCACGGTTGCCATTTGAAAATGGAGTTGGGTAAAAATAATAATGTTATGTAAAGTCCACTGGAAGACCAGCTTATAAATAAAGTGGGTAACATGGGGTTAAGAAAGGAATTCATATTATCTATCAATTGTATAATTATATGAAATTTAGTCAGCAAAAGTGAGATAATTTACATATTTATCCCTACAGGGTAGAGTGCATCATCATTATATTGACTAAACTACATGTAAATGGGATGTCATTGAATGAATGAATGAGAATCTTTATTCCATTCCAATTCCAAAGTCATCAAACAAAAGGGTTTTATACATGTATTATCATTAAAACAGAATGCATGTATGAATACAAAGTGAATAATCAGTGAGTGGAAAATGAAATGTAGTAAACTGCTAAAAGCTTGATGAAAAAAACCAAAATAATTTTAAAGATGCTGCATGAAAATTGCATGACTGCACAACCTCTTGAAAAGCAATCAAGAAGTAGGCATCTCTGCAATTTACAAAGATGCCGATTAAGATAAAACTGCACTTACTTGCTAAGATTGTCTGCTATCTTCATATTCATGTACGTCCTTATCGTTGAAGCAATGAAGTTTGCTGCAAAAAAAATGGGATCAATCTCTGGATGTTTAATAACGGTTACTGATGAGATCAAAATGTACCTAGTCCTCTGGATATTATATAACAAACTGGTTGCAAAGTCACAGTTATCTCAATCTTTGATACTGAAAAACTTCAGAGGGCGCTGTCCAATGTTGAGTTTTGCTTCATCAAATTTCACACTTTACCTGCATATATGCTTATGAAATCACAAAACTGCAACAATGATTATTCAATTATCCATTAATCTATCCATCTATCTATCTGAACTACATTAAAAAGATATTACTCATTGTTCCTTGTCTTTCTGAGATTTACAAGTCCACATCCTGTTTCATCTTCTACATAAAAATGCTTTGGTAAAATAAGTTTTTGGTCTATTGTTGTTCAAGGAAAATACCTGGCAACCAACTTTGTGTAATGAAACCATTCCAGCATCACTGGCAAAAAGGTATTGCTAGAACAATCCGATCAATGGCATTCAGCTGAAGATCAGTTACAGATGAAACACAATTTTTCAGTAGCGCATAGTTTTTGTGTTCACCCAGACATGCATAACACAATGATTATGATTGGTAACTGCATCTTGCAATTGATCACAACTTTCTAGAAACGCCCCAATAGTCAGGTGAAAGATGTTTGGATAATGAAAGATAACTTACATAAACTTGGTGGCATCTTTGCGACAGCAAGAGGAATTAGATCATCAAATGTTGCATCTACCGTCTGAAAACAAAATAAATGATGAAAATAGAAATACATGTAGATATAATCATAAATTACAAGAAGTACAGGTTACATAAAACTGTTAATGCATTATTGAAATCTTCCCTATATTTTCTCATGAATAGATCAGGATGACACACTTTGCAATACATGTACATGAATATTAATCAGCCCATCATCACTCCAACAAAATCACTATCTTCATCAATATGATCATAATCACATTTACCATTCACTTCATCATCATCATCATCGTTACCACCATCATCACCACCAACACCACGATCATCATCACAACCATTACCAACCCCAAGGAACATCAGCACTACCATCCTCACCTTCAACATTATCTTCAGCATCACCACCATTTATAACTTACAACTGATGAAAATTAAGGTTAGTTAATGGCGGCCCAACATGTAGTAAACACCCATCATCATCATCATCATCACCATCCCCATCATCATCATCATCATCATCATCATCATCATCATCATCATCATCATTGTCATTGTCATCATCATCATCGTCATCATCATCATCACCATCATCATCACCAGAAATTAACATTACCATCATCATCACCATCAACAACATCATCATTATCATCATCATCATCATCATCATCATCATCATCATCATCATCATCATCATCATCATTACAACTATGATCACCACCATTGCAATCATCACCATCACCATCGTCACCAATATCATCACTATCATCATCACCACAATTATCATCATCACCACCATCCCCATCATCATCATCATCATCATCATCATCATCATCATCAACAACACAACCAACAACACCACCACTAACACAACCAGCATTACTATTATCATCACCACCACCATCATCATCATTAACTTACAACTGATGATAATTGTGGATAGTTCATGGCAGCCCAAGAGGTAGCGAACCCTCCTATAGACCATGCAAACAGACTGATATCGTCATAAGCAAAGCCGAGCTCCTCCACAGCATACTGCATGACGCACGCTATGGCGTTTCCCTCTGACTCTGGGAAAGGTGAACCCTGCAAATTAATAATAATAATAATAATAATATGAATACTTATATAAAGCCGGTATCCGCCACGCTCTGACGCTCAACAGAAAACAATACATTCCACAAAGATAAAATTGAACTACTAAACAACTTGAAATAATACACCAGAAGTAATAAATTACATGGAACTGTTAAGAGAGAGATGTGTTTTTAAAGCAGCTTTAAAGTGACTGAGGGACGATAGACTATGGGTATTAGGTGGTACTTTATTCCAAAGAAATGGATCGGAATGTCCATAATAATGAAAAAGTAAAACAGTCATGTCTTATGTACGTTCTAGGCCGGTGTTTCACCAAGTAAAGAAAGACTTAGACCCCATTTACACCAGAAAGGAGGCCTGAGGCCGGCCTCGGGCCTCCAATTTAGGCCGGACCGAGTACCGCAATTTTGTATGTTTACACCAAGAATTAGGCCGGCAATTAGGCCTCCTTTTATTACATCATTATCCACCTGTTTTGTATTCTTGTTCCTTCTCTGCATGTTATTCATTCTCTTCCCATTGTTTCAATTTCTTTTCTTTTTCTTTTGTTTTCCCTATGTCATCTTTCATTTTCCATTTTCCGACCTTCTTTTTCTATTACTCCTATCCTTAGGTTATACATTTACTTCGTTTATTCTATCCTCGCTGAGTACGCCTATCTTTTTGTTGTCGATTGTTTTCCGTTTATTCTATCTTCATTTTCTGTCTATCCTTATGTTATTCTTCGTTTATCGCTTATTCCATCTTCATTTTCTGTTTATCTTTATGTTATTCTTTGTTTATTGCTTATCCTATCTTCATTTCCTGTCTATCCTTATGTTATTCTTTGTTTATCGCTGATTCTATCTTCATTTTCTGTCTATCCTTATGTTAATCTTTGTTTATCGCTTATTCTATCTTCATTTTCTGTCTATCATTATGTTATTATTTATTTATCGCTTATTCTATCTTCATTTTCTGTCTATCCTTATGTTATTCTTTGTTTATCGCTTATTCTATCCTCATTTTCTGTCTATCCCTGTATTTCCCGACTATTCATGTCAATTAAATCATGCAAAATTGGAGGCCTGAGTCCTCCTTCTGTTTACACCGGAAAATTGGAGGCCTGAGGCCGGCCTCAGACTACCTCCAGAGGTAGTCCCAAATTTGAGCCCTTCATGTTTCCACCAAGCTTTAGGCCGGCCTTTTCGGCTGGTGTAAATGGGGTCTTAGAAACAACTTAAAGAACAGCCAGTATCATTTCTTGATTGATAATCTTATGAGAATTCATCATAGGAACTAATAACAGAACTTGTTCATAACTTGGTGAAACACCGCCCAGGAAACTCCATACTTGCAAATTTCTGAACAAATTCATATTGTACATATAATGCACGTACTTGTAATATTGTCAAATGATTATACCTCAAACAACTTGTAAAGGGAAGTAAAAATTGGAGGAAAATGCAAGTTAGATGTTCAAAACTTTTAATTCCTTTAAGATATTGATTGTACACAAAAAATATATCAGATGCAGAATTGAGTACATATAGAGAAAGTCGTAATTTTAAAAAAAGAGGGACAGAAAGGATAAGATTGAATAGAGTGATAGAGGCATGGAGAGGGGTGCTGAAAATGAAGAGAAATGGGGGAGAAAGAGGAATAGGAGGAAGAGGGGTAAGACAAAGAGAAGGCAAAAGATATAGGATGAGTAAGGAAGGATGAGGAAGGAGGTGGGGAAAATGAACGAGATTAAAACTTATAGCATTGCATCATTTTTTATTACCTTATTATACTGATGTAGGACTGAGTAGATGTATAGAAAGTCAGAATTAAAAAAAGAAGGAGCACAAGAGGACAGAAAGGATAAGATTGAATAGAGTGATAGAGGCATGGAGAGGTGTGCTGAAAATGGAGAGGAATGAGGGAGAAAGAGGGACAGGAGGAAAAGACAAAGAGAGGGAAAGAGATAGAAAATTTGAAAGCTAGGAGAAGAAGATTTAGGGGGATGAGTGAGAAAGGATGAGGAAGGAGGAGGGGAAAATGAATAAGATTAAAACTTACCGTACTCCCACCAAACCCTGGATGGTTCCACCCAAGCACAGAATATCCAGCTGCAAAATAATAAAAAAAACAAAGCCAGCTTGAATGATTAGAAAATCTAATTTTATTAGTGTTTGAGTTTTTCTTTCCTGAACTTATCTTTTTTTAAGACCTCTGAGTAGAACAGAGCCATTCTTATCAAAATTTTACACAAAAGTCAAGTTGATTTTTATTAAAGCAGGTGCATAAGTGTCCACAAAATTCAAGCATTGACTGAAAATTAAACATTTTTTTTGCATTTAGCATTCAATGATATTGTTCCAATAACTAATACTCTAGACATCTAGAAATAACAGAGCTATTTAAATCAAAACCATACATTGAAGTCAAGTTGATTTTGATAGAAGCGGGTACATTGTATATCCATGAACAATGAGTATGGATAATCATATTTGGGATCAAAGGGAATTTTACAATGGCACGCCCGCTGATTGGTCAACGGCAACAACCAATTAAGGCGCTAGGAACAATAGCATGCACCCGATCGCTATAGGCCTCTCCCGTGTCAATATAAGGCGTACCCAGCGTGGTCTGTGCCCATTATAGTCTGATGAAGGCTAGCAGTATCCAACAGCCAAAACGTCATTCTACTAACGTTCTACGTTTGCACATCATGAGACAACTGATTAACTCTCTTCAATAATTCTTCACCACGATTATCTGATTTTGTTCTGAAATTGTTTTTTCATATGAATATTATATTTCTACATTGAAACTATAGAAATCTAAAACTCTTAATAAGGTGACTTACCTTTCAAAGGTGTTTCCATACATCCTATTTCATAGAATCCTGCATTTCCTTCACTTGTAATCACCTGTATGGAAAATAAAGCAATTAATAGGAATATCATACAAACATTAAAGTAACCAGGTGATAATAAAATCACCTTAAATTACCTTAGATACTATAAAAATTCTGTACGATGTAATTTTTCCTTGTACACAAAATCTTTGAAAAAAAATTATCCGAAATAGGAATATTTCCTTAATAGTTGCATCTATGTAGTTCTACTAGAATTAAGACCAGAGCTTACAATCCAAATCAAATTTATAAACGTGCGTTTCATGTTATATACTGGAGAAGCTGAAATTCTGCTGGAGGTTTATTATTGCTAAAACTTTCCCTCAAAATAATGCCCATAGACTTGTGAAGAAGAATGCCCCTTCAAAATATGGAAATGAAAACATGTTAATATGAAATATCAATTCCTAGATATCTTACCAATTTTTGACCGTTGGGAAATGCAGTTTTGAATCTCCTGTCGACAAACATGGTATCAATAGCACTACCATCCTTTGTTTTTAGTTCAGCTCTCTGCTTATGATTCCCACCATTGACTTATTATTTTTCGATTTTCAATTCCTAGATATCTTACCGATTTTTGACCATTTGGAAGTGCAGTTTTGAATCCCCTGTCGACAAACATGGTATCGAAAGCTCTCTTCCCACAATCCCATGATTGAGTTTCAAATAAAAGTTTTCTTTTTCAATTTCGATTATTCAACCTTTGGTAAATGCATTTTATCATTCTTCAATAAATAAACCCTGGTCGCTGGCCCTCTGTTTAACTCTCTTCCCATGATTCCTACGATTGACTTAAAAATAAAAATCTTACTTTCCAATTTCAATTCTGAGAAACCTTACCAATTTTTGACCGTTAGGAAATGCTGTTTTGAGTCTCCTGTCGACAAACATGGTATCGATAGAGTTGCCATACTTTGGTTTTCAGTTCATCTCTCTTCGCGTAATTGAATTACAAAAAATCCATTATTTTTCATTTCAATTTTGAGGTATCTTACCAATTTTTGACCGTTGGGAAATGCTGTTTTGAGTCTTCTGTCGACAAACATGGTATCGATAGAGTTGCCGTCCTTGGTTTTCAGTTTCGCTCTCTTTCCATGATCCTTCTCAACGAGCTTCATCCTTCCTAAGAGTAGTTGTGCACCTAAGGAGAGAACAAAGATTTATTAGAACAGTGGTGCCAAACGTCTCAAAAGTAATACAGAAGATTTATGGAGCACAGATATACATTTTGTTGAAATACCAAAGGCACGTTAATTAAAATAGGAGGTCGAATTTCAAATTGAAGGTAGGAACCATGCAAAATTATTCAAAGTTGATGTGAACAAATGAATGTATGTCTTCAACAAACATGGTACCGATAGAGTTGCCATTCTTAGTTTACAATTGATCTGGGCGGTGTTTCACCAAATCATTCTTAAAGTTACGCAAGACTTTAAGAAAGACTGGAGAACGTTAATGAGTGTAATACGCGTAAGATTTTTTATCATTCCCCAAAAAAAAACTGATACCAGTCGTGGGTAAAGTCATTCTTAAAATCTTTCGTTACTTGGTGAAACACCACCCTGGGTCTAATTTTAAATTTGGTTGTTACCTATAGCTGCGTTGAGTATGGCTGTGCTTCCAGGGTAAACAATCCTACATCCAAAGCTGTTTATGGCAAGGTAACCCAAGAGTTGACATGGTAAACCACCAAGCCATTCTACAGCACCTCGTGATCTTTGTGATGGAGACTGCTTCTTCCAAAGAGGCTGGCTTGCACTACATGAAGGAATGAATAAAAAATATTTACAAAATTTTAATTGTCAAATTGCTTTAGTTTCTTTAAGAAAAAATATATATCAATTGAATGACTTTTTGTGTTGGGTAGATAATAATTGAAATAATTTTTGCCTTATCCAAACATGGATAAACACTGTCTGACAGTGCTTACCAAGACGCTGTGAAAAAATCCACTAACCGAGTATGCCTGTGAATTTTTTTTTAAGGCATCTCGGTAGAGTTCTGTCAATCAGTGTTTATCCATGTTGGGATGCGGCAAGAATTATTTCAATTAATATCAATATAATTTCCGACAAAGAATTTGAATAAGACCAAGAGGCAAAGAGCCATTCTGCAGCTCCTCGAAACCTCTGTATAATGATGGAGATGACTGCTTCTTCTAGAGTGGTTGGCTGGGACTGGGTGTAAAATCAAACTGAAAACAAACAACAGTGACCGTTTCATTCATTTTATTTTTGCTTTTTTTCTTCTTTTCACAATATCTAAAATATCTAGAAAATAGTTTATGGAACTAGTGAATAAGTCCATGCAGCAAAGCGGATAATAGGGTAAACAAACAAACCACTCTACAATACCTCTAAATCTCCCTGACTAAACTAACACTTGGTGAGGATTCAATCAAAACAACATATTCAATTTTGGAAAGTATTAATTAGACGAGATTTTGCTCGAAAATTGTAATTGATTGTAAATCTGTTGCAAATTTAAATGTGCATTTTCGTTCATGCACAGCCTTCAACTCTAACAAGACACACATGAAATAATACTTTTGATTGGGTCTTGCCGATCAACTGTGCCTTGCAATTGATCACTACTTTTTAGCAACACCCCTATAGTTTCAAGAAGAAAAAAATAATGTCTAAGAGTGGTCACCCAGTGGAACACAGAATGCAGCAAATATATAAACAATGGCCTTTACAGACAGGTTCTAAACAGCATATACTTCAGCCTCAAAAGATGTAGGAACTGTAACAATTAGAGAAAATAATTTTACTTTCTATAACAGAACCTACTCCAGAGGAAGAAAATCTTGTTTGAAAATGTTTCCATAGTCAATGATTTACCTTTCATTCCACTGGTAATCAGTTGGCCAAGCACTGAATTCAAAGTCATAGATCTGTACATCCTTCTGTAATACAAATAAACAAAATGGAAATCTTATTTTGTCAACATATGTATAATATCTGCAAGAAGGAAAAGATGAAGCACTAATTTTTGACATATTTTCATTGTTATCCTCCAGCATCAACAAATCTACTTTCAATGTTAGGATTTTGCGGTTTTACAAGGGAAACTAATTCATTTGCAATCAAATTGTATGTCAGTGTACACCTGTAGAAGCAAAGTTCATAAAAATGGGAACAGCAATAGCGCAATTAATTATTTACTAATCGATTCAGAAAACAAATCTAAAATACTTTGAAATTGTGCACTGTCGTGATATGTGCTTTACACCAAAGTTACGAGTTACAATAAAATGATGCTATATTTAATTCTCCCAATGGCAAATAGCATATATCAAGCGATATCTCCTGGCAATACTGGTATCACACACTCTTATTTGGAATATCTTTTTCTCATCTATATTTGAGTAAAACATCATCGTAAACCTCCTTAAATTTGCAATATTATTACCCCTTTATCACGAGCAACCATGGATAAACATGATGAATAATTGACCATTGTCATCTGCCATGGATTAATTCATGTCTTGTTTTAAAATTGAATTCACAATAGACTATATGTGGTCTTTATCCTATGAATCAATAATTTTGTGACAATGAACTCACTCTCTTCTCACTGTTTCCATTCTTGTTGATGTCATCCAAGAGACTGATGAATGCACCATACTCTGGATTTGCTGCTCTTCCTAAACCTGAAATTAGGCAAAAGGATATAAAACAAATCTTCTTTCATCTTTTAATACAAATAATACCATAAAACAAACAAATATATCATGAACTTTTGAAAATGTTAACAGTTTCCAAGGGATTTAACTTTAGTGTATTAATTTCTCATATATTTTTATATCAACAATTTATTTCAACAAACTACATGATGGACGTGATTATTTTGTTAAGATTTCAATATCATGAAAGATAGTGCACCACTTTCACAAGCTAAAAGCATGATATTATAAGATAAATAGTGATAATGAAGTAGAATATTTTTAAATGACAAATGTTCATCAAGGATTTATTAATAACTGAAACATGCTATACTGGATGGACTGGCCTGCACATTTATATAAAACTCAGGGGGTGTTGCTACAAACTTTCGATCCATTGGAAGTTGCAGCTGATTGGCACGCATCGATCAAAATCCTTGTTTCATGTGCATTTTGTGAAGAGTGCAGACTGTTCGCAAATGAAAATATGTGTACTAATATTCAGCTGATTTGCAGTTCATTTGCAATTGATCACAAGTTTTAGAAAAAACATCCCCATCGGGCACTTACCTCTGACGTAATACGCTCCACATAGAGCGACAAGCACCATGCCACCAAACTTTCCGAGACTCAATACGCCTTCTAGGCTGAAGTAACCTAAAAAAAAACAATTATTACATTATTTAATGTCAACATAAAATTTGGCCATAAAAAAAATTGTTTGGATCGCCCTCCACTGGTCGACCATCTGAAAATGGCCCAAACTATTTTTTTGTTTTTCTCCTTTTTGCTTTTCACTAAAATTTAAAAAATCAAAGTTATGTAAAATTGTAGATAAAAATATCAAATACAGCTGAAAAACCGTTTTCAGAATATGTTCCTTAGCTTTACACTCCTTTCTAATTCTTATTCTATACAGTATATTTGATTGTTCTTTTGAACGTCTTATTTGGGGTTTGGGCGTTTTATTATCAAGATCATGAATATACTTCAAATTTTCACTCATTAGAATGTCAATACACTTGTATGCCATGATCTTTAAAAACATGAAAATAACAACCTGCTATTACATCCATATCATTTACTTCATTAAAATTTACGAAAGCTAAAATATTGGCTTATAAAATTCCTATTTTCATTTGCAAATCAACATAAAAAAAGGTTACATTGTTTTAAAACCTGAACAAGTATATTTTACCTCTCCTATATAGAAAACCAAGGATGATTGGAGATGTGTAGTATCCAAAAGACCAGCAAAATGAAATCTAGAAGCAAAGAGGAAATATGTTTCACAGCAAGATGTTTTTTTTTTTTGCATGGGAAATAGGAATGGGGACAAAAATATGCTTTGACAAGTGATTGATATTCATGATATTGCCTCCGGCACCTTCTTACGGTGGCAGAGGTATAAAATGAAATCTTTATAAAGTTGTGTTTTTAAGATTTAAGGAGATCTTCCCTAGACATTGATGTGCTGCTGATGATGATGATAGTATAATGGCCTCTTGGATAGTGACAGTCTTGCCTCAGCTAGGTGCTCATGGCGCTTAATTTCTAAAAATAAAACTTCACAAATTTCAATAATCAGCACATTGTCATCAGTCAGCAGTAATGATCTGTTTAAAATAAAATTACTGCAGTCACTTAATGGAGGAAGATAAGATGGAAAGATGTGCAAATATGAGCAAAATCTTATACTCTGTTCAAAGTTATTAATTTCCACATGTGATGGATATATAATCTGTAAATTGACAACTTGAATGAATCTATCAAAATTGGATCAATATCATATTTTAAAAGAGAGATCCCCATCATTTGTTTAAATGCTGGCAGAATTAATGTGAAAATGTAAAATAAAACAAAAAAATGCAAAAGTTTGTCTACTACTACTAATAATAAGCACAAATACATATTGCTCTATCATTAGTATTCACCAATAGAGGATTAGGATAAATGTTTTTTTGTTATTCAATTTCAAATACAGTCTAAATTATGCATATAAATGTGTGTACTTTAGAGTGGGATTTGCTCACTTTACTGTTATTATTAATTATTCGGCAAATTCAAATCAGTTGGAGTGCAGTGTAACTGTAACTTTTTACCCTTTGTTCACACTTACCAGCTTAATAATGTTATCACTGTGCTTCTCCACAGAGTTTGGTTGATAGTCATGGCCCTGCAAAATCATGAAAATGCAAATGTACAATTAAGCATACAGATCAGTTTTGGGAGAGATGGCATTTCAGATATTCAACTACTTTGAGAGCTGCAGTACAAATGTAACCATGCAGTTTTACAATATAGCATGTTCATAGTTTGATTTCCATAAATATCGACCTACAAATGACTTAATTATCGCGAAACAAAAATCACACGCTCCCCAACAGTGGCAACATAACATCGCTTAACGCGCAAAAAAAAATTATGCGAACTCACAAGCCGCACACAAAATAGCAGACTGGAACACCCCATCAACCCTGCCCCAGCTGCCTTGCTTGATTCATTTAGCACTCCATAGAAATAATAGCATTTTCAAGCTAAAATATGCAAGTTTGAAGTTATACGTGCGAAAATTCCTAATATAATTTCAGACAGCAATTTGTGAATACATCAGCTCATTTCATATCAATTCCTGCATCACGACCATTAAAAAATGTACTGATATATTATATTCCATTATATGGAAATTTACAAAATTATTACTAAATTATGACCCACATAATCATCATCATCATCCTCGTAGAACAAACATTAATTTCAACATGTGGGGCATAAGTTTTCACCCGGCCAGTGACTCACTCACAAAACAGACGGCAAAAATTAATAAAATGCAAAGTTATGGGGTTTTCTCACCTTTAATGTCCCATGAGCATTGATTCTGTACAGCCTTGGTCCAAAAATACAGCGTATGAGCGAAGCCATTGTGCAATTTCAGGTCAAATTCACGTCGGAAATCTACTAATTTTCTTTGACGATGAGCGGTGATAAATCGGATACCCGAATAATCGCTCAATCATATATCCGAACAAAATTCAATCGCAGATCGGATAGGGACGGTCTCCAGAGCTATATAGATGGGCAGCTGGGCATTGCATATCTCCTGTTCATTTATAGGTCTAAATCTATTTTTATTCATCTCCTAAACAATATCATTCTGATATAATATTCTTTAGATAATAGGGCCCCGTGAATTGCCGCCGTGATCGATGGGG
>BQKZ01000866.1:0-18467 GCA_036244855.1 Temnopleurus reevesii
CAAGATCAGTGAGATAAGTACGTGTATGAATTAATGCCATTTGTTTTCTTGCCACTTTAGATGAGATTTAGAGGAATGGAGATTCAAAAGCGTTTCACCAACCGGTAATGTTCGGTGGCAGGCCGATCGTTCAAGCATTGTGGCATTACCTTGCGTAGCATCGTGAACAGGGATAATATTATTCCCAAGATTTCGATAACCCCCACCAACCCCACCCCTCCCCCTCCCTCCGTCCCTCGCCCCTCGATACCCATCCCAATCCCCATCGAAATACACTCCCCAACCCCTCTCTCTCACCAAAATTCCAAACTGCCATAAGGATCAGTATTTTTCTGGGTATTCCTATGTCCATAATAATCATAGTTGGGGATTAAAAAAAAAGTTTTAATAAAAAAAAAAAACGTTGTCCGATTTACGACGCAGGACAAAAAAATTACCAAGGTTTGAATCGACCTAAAGATAGTAAAACAAGTCCACTTCATTCTCATCCTATAAAGCATTAACCTTCTGTGATATGATTTCAAGAATCATTTTGTACAAGAGACCAAATGGTGATGAGAAAGAGAGAAAAAAAACAATATACGAAATAAAGAGGGAGAAAAAACATGAGGGAAAATTTACGAATACTCTTGTTTTAGAAAGGCATACAATCTTGTTCACTCATCTTGTTTCTTATCGGTCATAATAAATGTCGGAGCGGTATATGTTTTTTTTTTTTAATTCATAATTAAGAGAAGGAGCTCTTATGATAAATTCAAGTGCATTACAAAGGGTTGATCACTCTGAATGCTCCGCGAGCGCACAGTAAATGTTGATCAGGTGGTGGACTGACGTTCGACTTGCGCTCAAGGAGCGTACGCCAAGCGCCAATTCACCGTATGGACTACGTCTTTATGCGTCCAGAGAGCGTTTTCAATTGTGAAAAAAGCAAGGCTGAAAACACAAAAGAGTGAGTCGACCTCTTGTAGGAGTCAAGCGTTCAGTAGACGAAAGGGCGCCCCTCCCTTATTCTTTTTTCCTCAAGGTCCCTCGTTCCGAATCACATGATCCTGATGATCAGGGTTCGTTGCAATACGGACATGGCGGAACTAGAAAGAAAGATTCAAATCGAGCGTCTCAATTTACTGTATTATGGGATTCATACAGAAGAGACCTAGATTTGAAGATTTGTATGACTTTATGGCGACCAAGAGGAGCCGAACAAAAAAATCATCTCAGCCGCAAAAACATTCAAGTTCTTTTCCGCTATCATGTACACTGATGTAGCAAAAACTGTATTTTTCTTCTTCTTACAGAAAACTGGTTTTGTAGATGAATACAGATACATTTATATATTCAACCTTTTGAATATTAAAAAAATACATGTGCATGTACAGTATGGGTTAAAACAAATTCTTTAAAGTTATAGTCGACATGCAAATGCATGAAAACGTGATCAACAGTTGCCAATATACACCCAAAATCACAGTTGAATGGTATAATTTATGTCTTTCTATATTTATTGTCCGATTTGCTTCAAAATGTCATTTATTCTTCTGATTTGTGTACTTTTAATTTTAAAAAATCTTTTTGAGACCCAGTCTTTAAGATGGGGACCTGAATACAGCCCAAAATTTTCAGAAACATGACTATCCTAATTCCTGTACATTTGAGGAAGTCCGTTAATTTGTCACTTTTCCTCATGTAACTACCATTAATGTTTGCATGAGGCATGCCAGGGAGTGAATGTACAAGTACTTAATAACAACAGCTGCGAGAATAGACATTGGAGATGAAATTTTAATCCGGGACACAATTCAAACATTTGAAATATCTCTCGAAAAAAAAAGCAGTTTATAAATGGATAATGATAATTATATGATTTATATATGGCGGTCAGTATATGGATATGATTTAGAAAAGTGAAAATGAATATATTCTGGAGAAGTCAACCAATACGATCTTCTAACAATGTTTGAAAACTCTCAAAATATTGAGCAACATACTATCCATATTGGGTTGAAATTGCCAACTTCTATTAACTATGTGCAGGCCGACTCACACCTTTGAGTTTTAGTCTGCGTGGGCCCACTGTTTTTTTTTATTTAATACGTACGCTCCACGGGAGCACAGCATACACTGATCAGAAGCTGGACTGGCGTTTGGTTTTCACTGGAATGCTCGAGGAACGTACGTCCACCATATGACCTGCGTCTTTGTGCATCCAGAGATCGTTTTTAATTTTCAAAAACGCTGGACCGACGCAGTTTAAACGCAAAGGTGTGAGTCGGCCTTTGTCAAACGAAGCAAATTAACAAACATGGGCAAAATATCCATATCACCTTGATATACAGTATGTTTGCCTACATTTGTGGAGTCTCGGATAGGCTTCTGCCCATGGAAATTATATGAACCAAGTACCTAAATATTGCCAAAATTGAGAGAGGGGACTGTAGCGATTGTCAGACATGTCACAACAATTACCGTGTAAGCGCATTAAATTTAAATTCATCTTAGTTTAATCGATGAAACCAATCAAGTGATATTTTTGTGAGGTTAAACTTTACAATGTTTATCTAATTCATTCCATATTGATCCAATCGGTTTTTTTTTGTAATCATCTAGATCCTTTTATCATAGGTCCTTTCATTTAAATGGTCAGTATGTAGGAATCAATTCATATTCGTCGTACTTTTTAGCTATATTATTCTATTTATTTCCATGAAATTATTGAATTGTATAAACATTTGACCAGTCAACGAACTTTTTTCAATTCTATTTAAGTTTTTTTACCGACCTCACAAGCAGTCGCCAATGACCTTAGATGGGACTAAGAATTAAGTCGTTCTTTTACGTAAAACAGATGCAGACAAAGTATACTGTTTAGTCTGGGGTCATTCAGAACTTTATGCGTAGTAAACTGTGAAAAAACTTCATCAACTGACTATGAGCTTTACTTTCTAATTATTCGGAGTAATGATTCAATAATCTTTCGCGTCAAGCTTTGAATAATGCGAAATATTACGCTCACACATAGCCTCCAAATCGCTTCAAAATATAATAAAATAAGGAGCATTTACTCCCCCCCCCCACCCCCAACTAATGTTTTTTTTTTAAAGCATGCCAAACTCCCTTCATCATACTGTATGCTTAAAGATATGGTTGGTTTCTCCTCCGTATTCATTTTATTTTCTAATACAATTGTAACGGAGATGATCTGACACCTTCAACTACGATCATTCAAGATATACATGATATAGGATGTAATTTAGTGCACTACGGAATTCACAAATGAAATCTATAACATCCGATTAAATTACAATCACCTGCCTCGAGGCCAAGAATATAAAATAATGTCGAATTGACTGTTCGATCAAAAGTTACTTGCTTGAAGGGGTCAGGGCAACTGACGCCCCTATTTTATTTTGAATTGTGTAACATCGGTTTAATCACCCGCCAAAATGACTGCATTTGGATTATTGGAGTTATGATTCATTATTGTGTAATCGGACTTTAGGGGGGATTCTGATAATCAGTGATTGTGTTTATTGGATAATGAAAACGTCCTATTACCATGATTACTTTCATATCTTCCGTTTTTATATTCTAATATCCTATGTTGAAAACTAATTTATTTCTAGAAGCTTTTCAATAATTTCTCGTACAGTACCTATATATACATTATTTTAGTAATAATATCCATAGACCCTAACATCACAGCGCAGTAGAGTATATCCACATAGTGACTGTGCTATATAAATTATCTAACTATCATTATTCATGCTAAAATCAGACTGTTTTATAGCCGTATCAGACAATAGGACAATAAGAATATAAGTGTGAATAAGGTTCAGAGGTAGACAAAAGTTGTTATTTGGTTTAAGGAAGGCTTGTCCAATAGAAAATGCCAATTATGATGAGCAACTCTCTTCCTATAGCTTGTCCTTTGTTTTCTTCTTTAAAAAAAATTATGATTAAATGAAAATAAGCATGAATGAACACACATCAAAAGGAAAATGTAACTTTTCAAGAAATACGCAATTCTTTTCCTTTCTCGGTACCAAATATTTCCTACATTGTTTTAATTGTGTTTTCCTTGCATTTTGTCTATATACACACCAAGTTCATATATCCTTGCAGTTTTTTTAATTCACCTATCTATCTATATGTTTATGTTGGAAGGGCATGCGTTTGACGCGTCCACTTAACTTTGTTGCATTCACGCTCAGGTCGCGTGTTCATTGCCATCTAATTGCGAATTATTACTCAGCAAAATCATTATACTTCTCACACCCACTAAATAATACCCAAGACACCCAAGAGCAAAAAAACCTAGCCTGCAAAATAAGGTCAAGATTTGTTCGGAACCCAATTCTTTCAAACGTGAACATGGTAAAAGGGCGTGGTCCACTAATCGAGTCACCTTTCCCAAAACCAAATTCCGAGCTTGCATGACACTACGTATTCGGTTTGCGTCGCTGAATTAGGATTAATTTTGTTATCATATACGTTGACCACAAAAGTTAAAATAAAGTGAGCTTATGGTAATCATATTCGTAAATTCCACAATTCGTAAATTCCACAGAAAGTCGGTCATTGCAAGATCTCGTAATTTCTGTTCGTTATAATGCTTCATTGGGCGCGGTAGTTTTAATTTCGATTCTTAAGTAAATATCAAAATATCATCTTCTGGTGGATTACAAGGACGAAAGTTGCTGAGATTAACAGCACTGTTTGCACCAAAAGTCAAGTCAAGTATGATTGTTATCTGGATTTCGTTTGTAATTCAAATTTCTTTTCTTTAGTTTCAATCACAATGCGCAAATGAAACAATAGGAACTAATCTGCTGATTGTCAAGTTTCAATCGTCTCCTTTCCGATAGTGATATTCAGATTAAAACTTTGTTGGAGTGTACCAATCATTTTGATCTTTTGAATAAATCTGAGATATAAAAAGTTGATTCATCAGGCAAAGTTCTCAGAAACATTTAAAATCAATGATTGAATATTTCGTTATTGTTTCTTACCTTAGTTTTGGTTTTAGATGAGGAAACCATTTTAAACCTATTGTATTGATTATTTCCTGTATTGAAAAACTAAATGAAAGTGATTGTATGTAATACTTATGACCCAGTGCCTATATTTCAAAAATACTTGCAATGCTTCATCCAAATGTTTTCAAAGTTCAGTGCTAGGAGGTGGGTGCCTCCATATTATTTAGGACCTTTTTTGATAAATTTTATTTTAGGACGTTTTTCTTCTTTTTTTTTCTCGTCAAGGCGCCACCAACACGACCAAAGAATGAAGATTGTTGTTGTTGTAGTAGTTCTTGTTGTTGTTGTTGTTTGCATGTGAGCTAACCCGCGGAATGAAAATTAAATTGACAAGTTTCTTTTTCTTAAATTTTTCCTTGTCGGGAAGGTTTTTTTACATCCCCCCCCCCTCCCACTTCCCTTCATTTAAGTGCAATCCTAGAACGCAGTGAAAAAAAAAGATGAGAAAGACCAAGAATAATCCCTCCAGAGCAGGAGACGAGCGTCGCTGTGTAATATTGAGGGCCTCTGTGGTGAATTATATTTTAGGCCGTTCTTTTTTCTCCTGAAGTTGCCTGGCAGGCAGAAGAAGGTGAAACCATTCCGGAATACTGGGTATGGGCAAGGAGATGGGGGAATTGTGATAGGGATCGGGTGAATTTATAAGCCAGGATGGGACACATCCAAAGTAGGAAACAAAAGAGGCAAGGGAGCCTAGGAGATGGGAGATACGGAGACACAAAGCAGATGGGAGCAGGTAGTTAAGAAACTGATAAAAAAGAAAGAAACTGATAAAGAAAAAGGGAGAGATGAAATGTAATCAAGGGAGACAAAAAGAGGAAGCCCGAGCTCTAATTTTACCGTTCGTTGGGAGCATGCACTTTGCTAGCTTTAAAACCTTTGCATAAAAGTTCACATAGAACAAACAAAACATAATACCCATTGCTGTTTCGTTATCATTATCACCATTGCTATTAACATTATTGTTGTTATCTTTGTTTTGTTTGTTTTATTTGTTTGTATGTTTAAATCATTTATTTATGGATATGTCTATAAAGTCATAATACTTTTCTCTTATTTGGGGACACAGAAAAAATAGGTGTGAGCGTGCGCCACATGTGTTATTTATCGGGTGTGACTATGGAAAAGCAAGCATAAAATATCCCCCCCCCAAAAAAAAGGTTAAGCAAGATTCGATGTGATCCTCGATGGCAAGGGAACATAGACATGTATTGCTCAATTTTTGTCCAGTACACTATATCACATGTACTCCGTGTGTTAAGACCGACTCACACCTATGCGGCACAGCATTTTTAAAATAAAAAAAATGCTCCCCGAGCACACAGTATACGCTGATTAGACGTGGACTGACGTCCGATTTGCGCTCAAGGAGCGAATGCCGAACGTCAGTCCACCGTATATTCTGCGTCTTAAAAAAACACTGGGCCGACGCAAGGATAAACACGTGAGTCGGCCGTCATCTCCGTTAGTATGGTTGTATTTTTATCGAAATAAGGTTTGTTGTTTTTTGTTGTTTATGAAATATGAAAATAAAACAACCAACAAGATTTCGTAACTGTTGGGGTCTTTAAACTTTGCAATGAGGGCACTTGCTCTAGTTATATTTTAACCTTTGTAAAAACAATGTTGTTGAAACCACAACCATGATATTTTCCGTTTATTGAAGAAGAAAATAATGTTCCATTTATTATCTACTCATGTCATGCATATGGTAGTCATAATACTTGTGTTCTTATTTCTAATTTTAGCCATTTATTTGTAATAAATCGGTACATCAACGACGCTGTAACTTGAACCGATAATGCTACCATGTTCCTGTTTCTTTCCTTCTTAATCATTGATCAATTTGCAGATAAACAATCGTGAGGGGCTCCATGTCAATTTTTTTCAACTTCCCTTAAATCTTCCCCTTCACATCAAGTATTAAGTATCCATGACATTCTACTTGTGAGTAGTCCAGTTGAGGATTCCGTGTTCTATAATAGCACCCATCTCTGTACATTCTCTTGTACTGAACACACAGGGACTACATAGATTTCCGTTTACAATATTCAACTCTGATGATCTGATCAGTGGTTTGAGTGCTTTGTCTAGCCAGGAAAAGTAAATGTGCAGAGATGGGTGCTACTAGTATTAGAGCACAGAGTCCCCAACTGGACTACTTGTGATGGGCTGCAGCTTTTGTGTGAAGAATGAGGGGGCAGGCCTGTAACCAGAAAAAGGTCCCTTTCTAAAGTAAAGGCTCTAGTTTTTTTTTTTTTACTAGTGAGCATATCGGCAGTCAAAGGGCCTTTACAACAAACAAGTATCAATCATGACATTCGCAATTACGAAATTATTTGAAAATTGCTATCAAAGATTATTCAAACACTGAAAGGGCAACATTGTTGTTCACACATGCTGGTTCAAATCTTTCCAATAGATGGTAATTCACCAATATTGTATCAAAATTCGATCAAAATTTGCTTTGCTTTTGGAGACAAATACAAAGACAGTGTTACCTTTTTAAGCACTGCAGTCATGCATTTAGGCCCAATAGTTGTGTGGACAAATCTGATTCAATTCCAAGACGTTTCTCGTTCAATGCTTGATATTTATGATGTTCTATGCCAAACTTTTATGTGAGCACACAATGGAAATGAACGATAAATAATATACGTTTTTGAACGAGCTCATTTACAGCACCATAACTACAAACAGAATACATTCTAAAATAATACCCAATTGTCAAACATAAGTTAAATGGGTGCACGAGCTAGGCCAGATGCCCCCACTGCCCACAGCGCCCCGGCCCCCATTCCCCACCATAGCCTAACTAATCGGAATAAGAACAGAGGATTTCGCGGTTTTCCGCCAGTTTCTGTACCGTGTCCGCGAGGCTTGGCCAACCGGGTGCGGAGGGAGAGAGGCTGGAAACGGTTTGGATAACTTTTCCTCGCCTACCCTGGGAATATTACAAAACGGTTGTTATAATAGAAGGAGTGACTGGCTGAAATCATATTCGTCATTTTAGCTTCCTCTTCAGATGGCGGGCGCTGTTCCTGTCCTCAATCCCCCAGTGTTTCTTGGAAGTTTCAAGATATTTGTACAAGGACAATTGCCATGTATACACCAAGATCCGAAACTATAAGATTTCAGAAACTATATACAATTGTACCATTGTCTTTGTTTATATTGCCTAGAATATTATAAGAATAGGGAATACGGCAGCTTATACGTGCAGCGCAAAAGTAATTGGCTTGGTTTGGTTTGGTTTGGTTTTATAATCCGTTCAGTTAAAAATAAGCAACTCAAAATACAAACGAAAAATTAATATACATGAACATATTCACGACTGAAAATAGGCACAAAGATAAATTATCTTTGTGCCTATTTTCAGTCGTGAATATGTTCATGTATATTAATTTTTCGAACCATAGTTTTAAAACTATAGTTCGAGCACTTCATTCAGACCTATCAAAACGTTATTGATTTTACGAACCGGCCTACTGCATGGCGAGGGATTGTTGCACAGGCCATTTGAAATTCAATTGAAATGAATTCTATTAAAATAACATGAATTTAAGTGGTATGCCATCGTACTTGACGCTATGTCAGTTTTTTATGTGTTCATGCAACGCACTCGTAGTTACAGGCCGGTTGGTAAAACGCTGACAAAAGTAATTAATAGCGCCTCCTATTAGTTAGTTTTTATTAGTTTTGGTTTTGGTTAGTTTTGGTCGATTGGTTTTGCTTGAAAAGGAGAAAATGTGACTTGAAATACAAATTCACCTTCGCGTACGTTGTACGTCTAAGCTTCCGTATTTCTGTCTTAATTTCTCGATCATGGTGAACCTAACTTTTGAAATTGATCTTGTGAAACGCATTTTTGAGCTAAGCCAAATTACAAGGCCGATTGAATCAGTGACATTGTTTTACACTCCTTGTTGATTGTCTATCGAATTATTTACAACCCATTTCCATTAAACAAGCCAAGCATAATAATTTATTTCCACAATATACTATATCACACTGTTCGAATGTACATGATTGTATTTTAACTGGCAACATTTCATCCTTGATTACCGAAAGTCCTATTTTACATGCATAATAAGGGGAACATGCCTTGATTCAAAATTTAAAAACAAACATGTAAAATTAAGATTTCCTACAAAATAATTTTTTCAATGATAAGTCTCTTGTCGATTTTTCATAAATCTACTTAATAAGATAACACCGTACAGAATGGTCTGCGGATAGGAATTAATTTTTATGTTTGAAAAATCGAGACATTTTAAGCACCAAATCTTTCAATGCCTCGATGTGCCCAAAATTCAAAGCTATGATATCTTTATAGTGAATAATCCATTGTGTAACACACTAATCTCTATCATCCAAACAGGAGTTTCAAATTAGTTGGTTTCGCTGACAGCCCTTTTGCGAAGGTTTCCATGGAAATGTTCTCCAAACACATTATAATCTCATATCAATATTAGAGTTAAGGAATCGAGATATCCTGCAGTTGATCTGATGTGCTGCTGTATGTTCCACTGGTGTATCCAGGCTCTGATCATCCTGGGACAAAATGTTTGGGGGCGACCCCCCCCCCCCCCCCCCCNTTCATGTATACCTGTCAAGCAAAAAGATCTTCACGAAATTTTGCACCCCAATCGCAAATTTATGCCTCTGTCAGAGCTCACTTTAGAGTCATATTTGGATACTTGTCTATCCAGGGTTGCTTTGGTCCGAAAATTGCCCCCCCCCCCCCCTCTCCCCAACCTTCAGATTCAAGCATGTGTTCACTTGCTTTCAATAATTGAAAGCAAATGCCTTTACATTTCAGCGCACTTCGAATACTAAATATATAGTTAAGTAACTGCAAATAGACAATCAAGAAATTACTATTTACGATTGGTATTTATTCTAAAGACTATAGATGCTTGGATGAAAATGATCGAGGTCATTTCATTATTTATCTGTGATTTTTAATAGGCAATAGTCTATTCGGACTTAAAACAAACTTTAGACAGTTGGCATGGTTGGAAAACGTAAGAAGGAAAAGGATAAGACTTTAAGCAAATCCATTCTGTCTTTTGCATACTATTTTAGGAATAATTAAACATAATGTAATCTTGAAGAAAATTTGCATAATCTTATAAAAAGCAAAATTACATAGTTATACAGCGTAGGGGGTCTTAAGCAAATTCATTTATTCTTTTGCATATATACTATTTAATTGATGATTCAACATAATGAAATATTGAAGAAATTTGACATATTCTGATAAAAAGTAAAATTACATAGATGGCCTAAGGAGGTCTGACCTATAACAGCGTGATGTTTTAATCGAAATCTATATGTGTGTTCCATAGAATATTGTTCTTATGAAGTTTCGTCACTTCTGTAGATGCTATCGATGGTTCCGCCAAAGGTTTTCTTCTAACTGCCCTGGAATTTTCGTGAATTTTCGTGAATTTTCCAACTTCTAAGATGAGAACGAAGGTTATTGAATCAATTTAGATCTTTAAGAGTTCGAAAGTCTGCGACACGTGATTTGGAAAACGGAAAAACTTTCTCGCATGTTTGAGGAGAAAGAGTACAACAGGTGAGAATTAGTCACCCACAGGTAAAGCAAATCGCTACTCCCCTTTCCTTCCATTTACTTTTTGTTTACTTTTATTTCTTTTGCTTTCCCGTAGAACAGCGCGCGTCTAATTCGAAGTTTTACACTTTTGGTGGTCTTTTTATTAGGAAAATGGACCAATCTGATTTGCGATTCTGATCAGCAAAATAAATGCCGCGTTTTACCATCTATTTTATTGTGTGTTCGCTGTTGGTTGGAAATGTGAAATGTAAACATGATAAATTGAATTCATTTTTTTTTTCAATACTATTGGCTTGTTTAGAAACATGATTCCTCTCCATTTTCTTGATATTTCCCTGTGTACTTAAACTCAATACCCAAAAACGACGAATATTAGATGTTTTCCATATTGTAATATTAGCCTGTCTTTCTCCATGTTCTCTATTCAAGCAAAACTTTGAGGTAAATTTTGTAATATCAATGTTCTTAATGGTCATGGCCTTAATTTTTTTTAAATTATTATTTATCAATTATTTGGCATTTTACAAGAAAAGAAGAAACATGATAATCACATAATAAATACAACAATGGAAAAGCAAAAATAATCATGAGAGATTGAGAAAGAAAAATAAATGACAATATTAAAAACCTGTAATTGTGTAATATCAGAGATTAATTCACACCCTTTCTGCTTCCTTAATATGTTCTAATATGCAAGCTTCGGCTTTTCAGAGGACCCTCCATTTTCACAGTGTTTTATTTTATATTTTGTTCGTCAAATCCAATTTAGATATTATTCTTCTTGTTTGTTTGTGTGAATATAATTATGATGTATTATTTTGTATTTGCAAAATTCTTTATTTTCCTTGTAAAATGATTTTGTATTTTTCCTGTGAAAATGAAATAAAAATGAATGAAATGAATGAATGAGTTTTCATTAAAATACACCTTAATAAAGAGTGATTGATTAAGACAAGTTGTGTTTCATGTCATGATTTATCTCCAATGAAAATTCTTATTGTCAGTCAAAGGTTTATAGAGATTATTTACTCTAGTTTTTCAACAAAGGAGAACAAAGTCCTGTTTCTGCCTCTTTAGAGAAACCGCCAAAAATGACATTCACATTTACATGAAAAGTTATCATCTTGTTATATACAAGATGCCAAATGGCCTTGAATTCAACTACAGCTTTTCCTGTTTACGAGTCAAATTTCATCGGGAATTCGACAACATTAGTGCAAGGATTATGAAACGACATTTTAGTGGGCTTTGCTATGTTATTTGCTTTCCATTGTATTCGAAGTGGTTTATGGAGTTGTTCTGTAGGGCTATGTGCAAAGCAGAACCCTTCTACTTTCAGCAGCTGAGCCCCTTCTCTTTTCAAGACATGTACATTTCCTTTCTTTGTTGTTCATTACGTTTTATTGAACTGTATCTGTTAAATAATACATTTTCTGCTTTGACGCAAAAATGCCCGAGAGCTAGTCATAGAAGATTATGAAAAAAGGTAAACAAACATTTATTGGTTTGATTCGTTTCTCTAGGATTCCTGATATCCCGTCTTCTTTCTTTGTTGTGAGGAGATAACCCGATTAAAGCTCAATGATCTTCTTAATGGAACGTATTTTTTTCATAAATTTACATACTATTATAATGATAAGAATGGGTTGACCCCAACATGATAAATTTCTTTTGAAGTTTGTATTTGTCTATTTATTCACATTTCACCAGGATATCCATTCAACAAAATTTGGTCTTCCATGGGGCTCTGGAACATATCAAAATATTTACAGTTAAAACAAATAAGGTAAAATACATAAAATACAATATTATCGAAGTACAAGATTGAAGTTCTAAAGGGAAAGGGTGCTAATGAATAAGGCTATATGGGTTGTATTAATGACGAAACATCCGGAGCATGGGAAAATTGTCACAATTCATCAATTCCACGCACAAAAGAAAAAAATGACAACCGATATATGGTTATCCCGTTTAGTAATTTATTGATATATTTTCTTTATTTTCGTTTTCGGGCCTGTGGGGTTTTTTATTTTATTTTTTTATTGATATGATAAGTCACATCCAATTCAATTCAACATTAAAGATTAAATGAATTCGATTTTCCATTATGTATATTTCAGATAAGTTGAAACTAAAAGTGTATTGATCCCATCTTTTGAACAAACCCTAGTTTATTTACTGCAAAATGAATACCATCGATTTCACCATTCTTAAATCTTCCATCTTCCAATAATTATTTTCTATGTCTATTTAAGCCTTTACTTATAAATAACTAGAAGATTGAATTTAAAAGAGGCATAAAACCTGCTCGGATAACAGACAGATAGACTGGCGGAATCATGACGTTTGGCAGGCGAGGTACGTCAGGCCAAACTGTAGCCTAGCTATGCACCGTCCGAACGCAAGATGATTTAAAAGGCGGAGACAGAAGTAAGATTAGATATTTCTATTTATTGATCATGCATATAATCCTAGGATTACTAGGTCATATTGAACGATTCACAATAAATTATGATGAGCGTTCGTTGTTTGACACAGTTACCTGACCAATGATGACGGTTTCATAACCATCATCAAACGCCCCATCCCAGTATTTGGTTACATAGTAAATCTTTAGCCACGCAAAAATCGAACCGAGCTCACTTACACTATTTTATTTATTACAGCCAGTAAAAAAAAAAGAAGATACAAGTATCGAATAACATTTTGGCTCTATTAACATCAGACTTTGTGTGGGTTTTTTTTTTTGCAAAAGAAATACGATAATGTGACTATTTACTTAATTAATTCATATCCAACGCCATTGGAGGAAAGAAAATTCACGTCAAGAGCTATCCTACTTTTCAGCAAGTTGACAGGCCTCTGCTAATAGTTACTTAGGCCTTTTAAATTTTGAATACATTTGACAATAATTATGACTGGTCTCTTGCGTTAAAATATGTAAATTAAAGGTGCGACTTTTTAATGTTGAAAAACGATTTACTCTAAACATTGCTCATGTTTTTGCTCCATCCCTCCCACACACACAAACTCACTCTCCCGCTCTTTCTCTATAGACCCCTCTCATATCTCATCTCTCATTCCTCATATATCTGCATCTCATTTTCTCTCCCAGTACATCGCATACATATCCAAAAATCCTAATAACAAATTTAAAATAATTACCTTGGAAGTCCTGCTTCCTCACAATACTTCAACAGAGCTCTCTGGGGTGGGGTCACGATAACACCCCCGAGATCAAAGAGAACCACTTTCTATTCCATCTTTTTCGACGTCGATGATGACGATAATGATGATGACGATGATGAAATCCTTGAAACCAAAGAAGACGATGTCGTGTTCCTTGATCTTCTCCGCTTCAGATGAGAACGGATGAAGGAAAACACCTTTCCGAATTTTCTCCTTGTTTTTTGACAATGCAGGCAAACTGTTTCTGAAATATTCACGGGTTCTCCACCATGTAATTGCACCTTATCATCATCTTGGTAATCCGATTCCAAATTCATCGTTTCCGAGTTATATATCAACATTTTTTTTCTAAATATGAATCTCCTGATAAGAAATTATCATTGTTTACTGCATCAGCGCTTTGAAGATAAAAAGTTTTTTATCCCAGAATATGCTTCAATCATCATAACCATGATAACGGCAGTTTGGAAAGTCTAAATTGAGATGTACTTATATCCAAAAATGTCAATAAGTATGCGACGCAGATAATAGCGACATGATAAAAACAATATAAAAGGTAGAAATCACAGGTAAATATTATCCCCTTATCACGTCTAAATGTAGAACTCCAAGAGCTAAGCAAATATTAACACACAGCATCATATAGGCCAGAATCAATCAACTTGTATTTATAGAATTATTATCTCGGCGTAACTGCCTCGCTCCCCTCGCACGCAGATAACGAATGTACGAATTAATGGTTGTCCGGTGAGGGAGGGCGGTATATAATATCAATTCCCAGCCAGTAACTCGAGCCCGAAATACAATACGTGTACACTCATTGCTAGTCTATGTCGAAGTCTCTTGCTCACAAGACAAAATCCAATTCTCCGTTTCTATTTTGAAACACGCTGTTAATGATCAATGTCTCATTAATCATCTCTAAAAGTTATCTGTGCATGGTTATTCCCAATAATGTTTCAGATACACTTTGTCATGAGTTTGCGTTTAAGAAAGGAATTTGCGCAATTGGCCAGACTCATTCGTTTAACGCCAAAATAATATTAATAGCATTTCCTCTATTGAATCAATTTCAGTTAACGTAAAGTGAACTAAGTGCATTACGTTTGAATGGGCCATAGTTTTACGATTTAAAATGACTAAACATAATTTGCGGTTATATTAGAGACATTTTTTCGTTCAACACAGAGAAATATTTTTTGTTATAATATATTCCTTTTTTTTAACTTTCCCGTCATACCATTCACAAAAAGAGGCTGGGTTTCGGCTGGGTTTTGCTTTGATCAAATGAAGAAAAATAAAGCGAACCGATCGAAAACAGAATTGAAGCAATTCGGACAGTAATTAAGAATGTTCTGAATATATCAATGATATCACTCAACAGTGATTTTGTCATTCTTCTTTAAACAGAATTAGGCGACTATAGTGTACGTACATTTATGCTGGCAGCCCCTCCCGCACCCCTTCTTTCCAGGGGGGGGGGGGGGCTTGTAAATTCCTAGCACAGTCGACAAGCAGCCGGAGAAGTACTGAAAATTTGAAAATTTTGAAATCAGTTGTTTCTTTTTATAGTGCTTGTCATCCATTGCATTTTAGATTGTGCATGCTCAACTACATTTTCAAATAAACCAGAGAGGTATCGAGACCCTTATCTCAACATGGACAAAATCGGTTTCACATCGTATACAGATTGCCGAACAGATACAAAAGGAAATTAACGAAATGTCTAATTTAATAATATTGACAGTTATGATAAAGACAGGTCTATATGCGTTCCATCGTGATTACTCATTTCTTTTATTTCATTTTTCAAGAAAAAAAAGGGGAATTCCTAAACATGTGATATATGTTTCACGCTAATTGAATTTTACCGTGATGTGATCACATTCGAGTCTAAATACGTTATAGCAAGGAGCTCCTTGGTTATAGCTATGTTCCGATTACTAACACAAGGACAGGTGACAAAGTTTGGTGCAAGATTTCTTACGAGTCTGTACTTATTACGCAATCAAATTAACTTCCAGGGGATCTTTCCACAAGCGATGATTTTATTGTTTAATAAACATGGGCATTCTGGTAGTGAGGCAGTTACCAGTAATTGAGTTTTCCTGTAGTTGATTTTTTTTAAGAAAAAAGAACAAGAGTTATAAAGAATGGCAAATCACGTTCACGGAAATGATTACAAGAAAAATAAATGTAATGAATAAATGTAATGATAGTTGGAAATTAATTTAATTCGTTCACTTTATTTAATTTATGTAAATTTTCGTAAAAGGCAGAATATTCCGATTAAAGTCATAAGGGCTCTTTTACAAGGGAGCCCTGCTGCTCCTTAATAATATATAATAATAATGGATGTATTTACAATGCGCCGAATCCATCATGTATGATGCTCAAGGCGCAGTAAAGAATAGTAGAGGAAAGTTGGAGGAAAGGTTGAAATTAGAAAGGTAGAAAGTAGAAAGTAAGCTGCTTGAGTCGGAGTTATGAGTATAAGATGCATTGAAAAGGTAAGTCTTAATTATTTAGTAATAAAACCTCATAACGTTCAATACACTTTTGTATTTGTTACTCAGTAATGTGTAAACAATTCAAATGCATACTTTGAGCGTTAGAATACTAAATCTGCAAGTAGTTACCCGATATACAGAATTGTATTTTTCTTTCTATATGAACACACATATTTTTGTTTGTATGTCATTGAAGTTTATTAAATAAATCTACAAAAATTACAAATTTCCCGCAATTGAGTTAATTTTCATTTATCAATCTATTTTGCAGTTCAGGGCGGTGTTTCACCAAGTCGTTCTTAAAGTTACGCACGACTTTAAGATCGACTGGTATCAATTATTGCGCTGAATGCGCGTACTATTATGAAATATACGCACAAGAAGGGATACCAGTCGAACGTAAAGTCGTGTGTAAAGTCTTTCTTATCTCGGTGAAACACCACCCAGGACTGCAGGAGGACATTGTTAACCCTAATGTTCCATTCTTTGTGGGGCACCGTGTATTGGCAGGTATTTTGATGTTGAAAGTTACACGGTGAACATGGTTAATAACAGAGGCGTTGATAGATTGGAAACACTGTGTCCGGAGATTAGACCTATCTGCCTCACAGCTATGATATCAACTTGATACATGATCGCTCAATTCACCTTATATCCCAAACACTCTTTAAAGCTGACTCACACCTTTGCATTTTAGCCTGTGTCGATACAGCGTTTTGAAAATTAAAAATGCTCCCCGGGCATGCTGGGCGCACAAGCACGAAACAGTAGACTGACGGTCGGGTTGCGCTCGTTAGCGCGACGCAGGCTAAAACGCAAAGGTGTGATTCGGGCATCGGTGGTATAACGATATGGGGCGCTCAATTTACCAAGCTATGAGCTTTAAAAGGGCACAATTGTGGAGGCATGTCGTAGATTGTATCAAGTAAATAAATGGAACAATTCAGGAGGTTAGTAAACTATATGCAAACGTAATAAGAATGAATTGTACAATGCAGTGCGTATCAAACTAGAGTTATACGGCACTTTCTTTTTTATTTATTTGTTGCTCTTCTCTTTTTTTCTGCTGTCTCTCTCTTTTGCATGTCCAGTTGTCGGTGACCAAATCTCGTTTCGTTTTGTTTTGTTTTGTTATGTTTTTGTTTTTTGTTTGACAAGCCGTGAATTGGAGGATACAAACTGTAAGTTCATCTTTACCAGTCCGACCACAGTCATATTTTATCGTCAAACTAACTGTCTTGAAAGGGTTGTTGGTAAATTAGTCGAACTATTTTAATACCATAATTATATAAGTGTGTTTCTGTAAGAGGACAAATAGATTAAAGAAAATAAATTGATTAATAATTTACTAGGTAGATTGAATTTATTAAACATTTGTTTAATTGTTTCCTTATCGATCAAGAGACGAAAAAGTACCATATTATCAATTTGTTATCATTAGAGGGTTGGCAAAAATAATTGGTTGGCATTTTACTGAGTGAAAACATGACATCACGTAAATAATCTTACGATTATCTATTAATATGTTATTATCTAAAGTAACCATTAATTCTAATAATAGTAGATTGTTATCAATTTTATGCTATTTTGATACTCAAGGTGCTTGAAATAATCATATCCTCCTTCTTATAGTGTAGATTCTTAATATCTGAATACATTAAGAAGTAGGTTGAAAAAAAGTTTGTTAGTATGTTGAGTATAGAGTCCAAATTTGTTATTAATTTTAGAAGCACCAGCCGAAGATGTAGGTCGGGCTCCATAACCCCAAGTTATTCTTTACCGGTTCAGATTAATTTTGAAATCCCTCCCAATGCAACAAAGACGCAGATTCTTTTATTGTATCCGAAGTTGGTGCATATATATCCATTTTCAAGCAAAAAAAAGAGAGTCTTCACCTCAAATTTGGCACCCTCGGAGGGGCCGAGAAGAGCTAACAAGCAAAGAACAAAATGGTCATCACGTAACATTTGGCGCCCCCTTTTAAGCAGTTTTAAGGCCTTTTTGCCGTCTAATGTATTGTATTTTGTATTTTATTTATTTAATCACGGTAAAAGCCTGCTATCAGCTAAAAGCTGCTTTTCAGCAAGGCCGTGAACAAGGTAGAACATACAAAATAGGTAGTACAAACAAAATTATAACGGAAACTTAAAA